>SNQJ01S0043120.1:40876-51913 GCA_010110895.2 Picea sitchensis | reverse complement strand
TTGCATATGGTTGAGATATGTTCCATGGTTATCTCTTTCTGTTCTTGCTGCATATACACATATAAACACATCTAAAAGGTAGATCAGCAAAGTGTTTGATGAAATACCTCACTCAGAAAAAGTTTTAAAAAGACACCAAAACAATGATGATCCTTGCATAATGGCTTGGGATAATTACACTTAATTAGGAGAATTGGTAGATCGATCTATTGATTAAGGTCAAGTCGTAAAGAATATCCCTATAAACTTAGGCTCGATGGAAACATCCACAAATTAAACCAAATTTTTACCTTATTTTTAAGTCGAAGGTGTTCTTTTAAACAAATTTCTACCTTATTTTTAAGCCAAAGGCATTCTTTTTAAGGGGAGGTTTAGGTTCCCCTCAATATTTCCTCATATGTCCTCCTCCAGCTAAAAATTGTCATCTATCCAATTTGTTAACCCATAGAATGTTTTCATGTGTATTTTTCATCCCTAGTTTTCCAAAACCCTGCCACCGGTTTTCTCCATAATGTCCTTTGCATATATTTCATCACTGCCTCTTTTCCCTCTTAGTTTATACTTATTTTTCATTCAATATACCAGACAAAGAAATGGTGGCCAGATGATTCTCGTTAAGACTTTACAATTTGGCAGTTGTGTTTAAGTTTAATTGTTACAATGGGTGTGGAGAATTGAGGGCTTCTGCTCTTAGTCTGTACTTCTTTTTTATCTTAGTCTGTACTTCTTTTTCATTCAAGATACCAGGAAAAGAAATGGTGGCTAGGTGATGCCCGTTAACACTTTACAATTGGAAACCGTGTTTAAGTTGAATTAGTACAATGTGTGTGGAGAATTAGGGGCTTATGCAAATAAAGTGAGGTCGTGGGGGTTGAACTTGTGATCACTTGGTTTCTCCTCGAGCTTCTATGGGAACTTTCTAAATCTATGGAATCTAATTTTGTCTTGCAATTTTCTTTTGCATAAGGAAAATACGAATTTAAGGATTATACAGTAAACACATTGAATCCTTGATTATAGTTTTAGCAAACACATTTCCTTCATTATGGTTTCTCTTTTTGTAACAACCCAATTTGATTTTTATTGATCATAGTTTGCTAAATTAAATTAAATTAATTATTAAAATAAATACATTTGAATCTTTTACTATGTTATTATTTAATGGTAGGTGAGGGAATTAATGAGGGGATAAGGCAGTTGGGAATTGAATGAGGGAGGGGGATTCGCGAGAGGGGAGGGGACTTGGAAGGGCGTTCTTTCTTTTTGGAAAACACAATCCAAAGAAGAAGATAAGGGGAGGAGATTGCAAGGGAGAAGATTGTTTTGGGGGAGTTTTACAGGGGCACTGCTGTTGTTGGGAACTTTGGGCTCGAGGGCCAGGAAACCACAAGGATTCCTAGATCTAGGGAGCCGAAGAGGCTGTTCCTAGTTGGATGGGAGGTAAATATTCAGTTTTTGGAAGTTTTGTCAAGAACAAGAGCAAAGGATCAAGGGGATAAATCAACCAGAACCTGCAGGTCAAGGTATGTATTTTACTAGCTGATATGTTGTATTTATGAAGTTGTTATTATGCTATCTATTTAGTAGTTTATTCCTAGTATAGATAAAATCTTGAACTAAATTGCACTCATTACAATAGGAGACAATTATTTTTTTGAGTCCCTAAAAAAGAAGGCCTTACAAATGGTATCAGAGTAGAGGGGGATTCAACTTGTATGTTTGTTGCTTTGGGAGGTATGAGTGATGGAATTAGGTGCTTTGATAACCCAAAATTCATGGTGTATGGTTATGGCTTGTGGGCTCTCTCCCTCAACTCCTCACACTTGGGATCGAGCTCAAATATGAATTGTTGAGCACTCACCATGAAAATCGTGTGTTTCCTCCTTGGCGCCTTGTGAATGGGTGCTATTTCATAACTTAGTTTCATTGATGGTATGGAAACTATTGACTTGGGGTTTGGATAATAAGAGTCCAATTTATCTTTTAATATTTATATATACATATATTTCTATTTTTATATACACATATACATATATGGGAACTAATGACTTGGGGTTGCATATGCCTTGAGCAAGAGACCACGTGTCTTCTCCTTGGTACCATTAAAATTTAATTTGAGGGAGTGAGTGTTGGGACAACTTCTTGGAGATAGTTTGTATTTAAAGGTTACTTCAACCCTCCATAGTGGGAGGCAATTATATCCAAAGTATGAAGGATATATCCTGGAAGAAGATGGATTATTAAGATATCAGGAAAGGATGTACATCCCCGAGGGTGGGGATATTCAAAGCATCACACTCAAGGAATCCCATAGACAAATTTATTGTGCACATCCGGGTCACTAGTACATTTTGGTCAAATTCCGATGGTGCGTTCGACACAATTGCCTCTTTATATTGTCGGTAGAATGAAAACAACAGACCCCCTCAAACGTCGTTTCACATGAATTCTCTTTTCCAATGCCCTAACTATCGTATATATTGTGACATTTCATGTGAACACGTGTAATCTTAGATTTGACTGTCCAAACCCCATATAGTCGTCGCTACAACAACATCATAGACATTGAAATTCCGACGTCCCATTTCATCGGTCTCCAATACGTGTGTTCTATGGGAGCGATGTTCCTAGACATCATAAGAATGACATAGGGTAACGTCTCTCCACCAACGGTAAGAGGATCATATCCGACATGTTTTCTATGGGAGCGATGTCTCCAAGTGTCGTTAGACCAACATAGGGAAACGTCTCTCCACCGACGATAAGAGGATCATCTCCGCATGTTTTCTATGGGAGAAATGTCTCCAAGCATCGTAAGACCGACGTAGGCAATGGTGGAAACACCCATGGTAATAGGATCATCTCCGACGTTTTTTCTATGGGAGCGATGCTCCAAGACGTCGGAATAGTGACGACATGTAGGGTATTTTAAAAAAAAAATGTCAATTCCATTTATACAGGACTATTTCCCATGACAACATTACATTCAAATCCAATTTTTATTCCATAACCATGGCTCTAAAGGATCTTTGTTGATAACATTCATAACATTATTCACTTGTCAAAAGGATAACCTTTGATAACATTCATAACTTTATGCATTAATGCTTATCCATGTTTTCTCTAAATGCTCATTCTGCTTGACAATTAGAAGTTGGATGTCACGCTGACTCTCCTCTATTCTAGAGTCATACATTTATTTTGTTGTATGTAAAGGGAATAACCATGGATGCAAGATGTTGCATGCATTATGTTTGATTATGGCGTTGGAATATTTTATTTGGTTCTTAGCAAGGCTCATGTCATTGACAAGTTGAGGAACCTCACCAAGTCACCATGGAGTAAGTGCTTGCTACATTTAATTCCAAACAATGGTTTACTAATGTATCCAAACCAACAATAATTGATTTACATTTCTATAAGACCATTGCCGACAACAACATTAAATTCAAATCCTATTTTTATTGGATAACCATGTATCTAATTATCTTTTTCTAGAGCTAATTAATCCAGAAATGTGGGCATCACACTAACCACGGTGATTGAGTTGGATTTTATTCCTAACATAACCTACATTTCATTGAAGAATGTTGTGATTTCATGGGAATGGTGAGTCTAGGAATAACCAACAATGTTTTCAATCCATGGATATGCTTACCTTTTTCCAGAGCTAAAAAATATGCACATGTAGACAAAACACCAACCATGGTGATTTAGTTGGATTTTATGCCTAGGAATTGTGTTTTGTTGAATAATATCAGGGCTTCATGGGGACCTAATGATTGCATTCCAATCAAATAATGATAAGGATTCACGACGATGGAAAATATGTGAATAACCAATAATGATTACCACAACATATTGTTTAGGTATTATTTTGAACAATTAGTGGGAAGTGTTAGAATATGGTGGATGTGCTCATTTAACCATAGACAATATCACTATTGTCACCCAACCATAGGACGAAGCCACCCCCGAGTACCTTAACCTTGATAGGGAATCATTCTGGAAGCAAACCCTAGGCTAGATAGCCAAACAAAGGGTGGCGCATCTTACTCCAAGAATAAGACACCAAGCAAGAGTAACAAGATATGATTAGAGATTCCAAACCATAACCAAGACATAGTCCAAGCCAAAACCAAAATCTGCTAGTTGCAACAGCTGCAACGACATCTCTCCTCTAGACTTGTGCACAAACTGGCCAACCGCAATGCGCACAAGTGTTGCTTCTGTAGTTATGAGAATACTGGCCTCCTGTATTTATACTAATTCTGGCAGACTGCCCGAGGCGACTTCTCATTCTGGGTACTAATTATTTAGTGTATAATATTTCCTTTACACAACTTCTTCTCTTCGAGGATAATAACCTAATACAAGTCATTCTCTTGAGCCGACTTGTCTTCTAGGGTTATTAACTAATTAATTAGGGTTTCTTCTTGGTTCCCAGAATATTCTATTCTCGTCAGGTTTACATGTGGAGGTAAATACCTCCCAAAACTACCATAATATCAACACTCCCTCCTAGCTAGGGAGGTATTGAAGGTAATGGTCTTGAGCACAAACATACCATTTACCTTGTAGCATCAACATAGTCGTATAGACTAACTCATGATTAGATCATGAGCACCATCATCACTATCAATGTCATCAACTACATCATCTCTCAAAACCATACTCCATCTCAGTAATGATGCTGGATAAGTCACTCACTCCATAGAGTGACATAAGAGCCATTCTTCTAATCCGGACATATGTCCTAGAAGAATAAATGTCCTGGACCATTTTCCATCTGGGAATATCTATCCATTGATCATCCATCTAGCTGATAATCATTTCCAACACTACTAATAGTTTTCAGGGCAATCAGAACAATGCCATTCGATAGAACACAACTATGTATATCGATAGTATTACACAACTACAATCCAGTGGTACACTGCCACACCAAGTTGCACACAGATACTTGATCAGTGACATGTAGTCACAATTAGTGGAACACATCCACCATAGTAGTATACATCTAATTTCCGGAGACATACAATCTCCATAAAGATCATATCATCAACTTGCACATAAAACATTGTTATGATATAAATTGAATCATCTAGGCCATTCTTCCACCCACATCTGTGAGATATGGAAGAGCATCTTCCCTTAGAGGGTAAAACATCAATGATGAGATATATGGACTATTATTCTCAAGAAAGGAAGAATAAATGTCCCGATTTCTGAGCCTGGACCATTCACCTATCCGGGCCATTCCTTCAGCACTAAACAAAGTGCAACCTGGAGAGAATGGATCTGGCCTAGGGAATGCTTGTCCCTGATTGTTGAACCTGGACCATTCACCTATCTGGTCCAGTCCTCTGGCACTAAAAAGAGTGCAACCTAGAGAGAATAAATCCACCCTAGGGAATGACTGTCCAAACCATTTCCTAAGGAAATGGTTGTCCTGCACCAACCTCCAAAACGGACCATTCTTTGAAACTTGTCACAACTATGAGATTCGAAAGAATGATTGTCTGACGAGGAAGACCAATCTTCTTGACCACCACTGATAGTGACCATCAATAAGAGAGACTGTCCTAGACCATTCCCCATGTTAACCACAAGGGGAATCATTGTCTATGGTACATAAACAATCCATCAAACCATTTTCATTACGAAAATGACCGTTCAATCTGGACCATTTTCTGAACTGGAAAATGCCTGTTCGTCAAAAATCTCAAACCACTTTCCAAACTTGAAACGAACTTCTCATCCTGGACCATTTTTTGAACTGAAAAATCTGTCCATAAATCAGTGCTCCCAACCAACCTAGGAGTCATATCTTCCTTTTTCAATAAGGAAGTCATCTCCATGAGCTCCAACTTGAGTATGCAAACTCTTTCATTTTGGACAGAGGCTTTACCAAAATATCTACTTATCTGCTCATCTGTGGAGATATATATTGGTGAACCACTTTCTCTTTTCTGGACTTCATCACGAAGAATGTAGTGCTTGATCTCAATGTATTTTGTTCTTTATGGAACACTAGTTTTCTCTGAAGGCTTCATATAGCTATGTTCATTATAGTATATCATTTTTGGATTCACCTTTTGTTTCTTGCTAGCTCATAACATCGTGGCAAGGGTCAAACTGGAACATATCCAAGTGGTACTTCTTCTACCATCATGAGAGCTTTTTCATGGATTGACAATCCATCATCCTTGAGTTTTGAGTAACCATTATGATATAATATCTCTGTTATAGAAGGTTTTTCACCACGCTTATGCTGTGCATTGAATGTTCTTCACCAAGTTGTCTTCATCCATCTGCATAGAAAGGTCTCTTCTCGGTATACCTCAAAGCCTTGAGGTTGTTCTACATACGTTCTTTGTTCAATTATTCTGGAGAAAACTCTTTGCATTCATTTGATGTAAAATCCAAACAATGGATATTGCGGCTGATATAATGGCTCATGTAAAGGTATGTCTGGTTTACAGGAACAAACAATCATCATAGTCTTCTCCCTCCATCTGGGAGAACCTCTAGTTCTAGATCTCACAATTCTTTCATTCATAAGTCTTCCATACAACGTTCTTTATCACAACTTCTAGTTCCTCTGCTTGATTGATTTTAGTAAGTTCATATCAGGTTGGTAGTCTTGTGATTCTCGATACAATGACTGGTTGTTATGGATTTTCTTTCTTTCTTGGAATATTCATGTTCTTCCTCATGTTTCTCTTTAGCTGTTGGGTCCATGGAGTTTTCTATAGATTCCATGCCTTGAATATTCCACTTCTTTCTTTCATCATAGGATCATGGATGTGGATGGACAATCATGGATACTTTAAGGCTTCTTTTAGAAGAAGGCTTCTTCTAAAGTCAAACTGAACATGTACTTATTTTCATGGCTACTACCGTGGATATAGACTCCATCATTATCCATGGATCATAGGATTATGTCCCTCCTAATCCCTGCTTCATGTATGAATGCATTCTCTTATTTTGGAAATATAATCGACTCCCTCCATATAATAGAGTCCATGCTTCTATATGCATCCTTATTGCCTTCTAAAAAGTGTCATAAGTCTTTCTCCAATTTCCTCTTGATTGCTAACTTCTTTTTGTCTTTACTTCTTCTAGGCTTCTTTAAGATTGATTTTGATTTCGACTTATCTTGCAGCTATTAATTATGTAATAACTTCCACATAAATTGTTACCAGTGGTTGTTGATGTACTTCATCCTTTCATGTGTATTGTAGTTTATTTTGATAACAGTCCTTATCTTGTTGTTCTTCCATAGGTATAGCTTTTCTTTGAACATCCTATAGATATGCAAAATATGAACAGAAAACATGGTATATACAAGAACTATGAAGAGTATTGTTACCTTGTCTTAAAAGAAGAAGTATTTTTTGTCCTACTTGGATTTCTTTGAGGGTTCCCTTTCTTCGACAATTGATGCTTTGTGTGTTTCCTTCCTTTTGTTTAACTCGGGACAATGATTCTTGTAGTGACCATACTTTCGACAATTGAAGCACTGTATTATTGACATATCTATCTCTTGATTTGGTTTCTTCCTGGAGCCAAACTTTTTTTTATTCCTGAAATCTTTGAACCTTGTTGTGAAGGCTTGATCATCATACTTATTTTGGGGTTTGTCTTTTGCACTGATCCTTGATTCTTCTTGTGCACAAAAATTCCAAAGTTCTTCAAATGTAGGATACTCCTTCCTTGTGTTCATGCTTGCGGCAAATGCATCCCATGTCTTGGGAAGTCCATTGAGTACTATGTTTACCTGTTCCTTATCTGAAATGATCTCTTCAATAGCTTGTAGTTGATCTCTTAACTGAGAGATTCTCAGAAAGCATGATGTTATGCTGTCATCATCATTCATTTTCATGTCACAAAGCTCATTCTTCAGACTTATTACTTATCCAATGTTTCTGACTGAGAAGAGGTTTGTTAGGGAATTGTATCTTCTTGGATGAGTCAAGATGGGAGATGTAGGGTATCAAGTGGTATTTTATAGAATCCACTATGATACTCATGGCATTGATGTCATTGTCTTTGAACTTCTCCAAAACTACAATGTTTTGAGGTTCGTTCTCTTTTCCTTCTTCAAAATCTGGTTCTACGATCTTTCCTTTCACGTTATCCAACACTTTATTCTTGGCAAGGATGAGATAAATCCTTGTATTCCATGCTCTGAAGTTAGAAGCCCCATCTAACTTGTTTTATAACTTCATAGAGTAAGTCATGGTTTCTTTGACTTTGTCAACCCTAGATTTGACCAAAAACTCAACCTTGATGTCTTAGCTTGTTGAGAGTAACAGGAGATGCACCAGGAAAGGGTGCATTATTCTATCCAAAAACTAGGTCAATCCCTTCACTTAAGGTGCCTCAATGAGAGGATTAGGGTTTCTGCAACTGCACCTGCTAGTAACCCTAGAGGCAGTACTTTGGTAACTGCTCCTACTAGAAACCCTAGAGGTAGTTCTTCAACGAGCTTAGTATCCTTATGGCTATGCTCCCTTCCAGTGGTTAGACTGAATGAAGGAGGTGTGGACCCATAACCTGTTAGAATATGATGGATGTGCTCATTTAACCATAGACAATATCATTATTTTCACCCAACCATAGGCTGAATCCACCCCCGAGCACCTTAACCTTGACATGGAATCATTTTGAAAGTAAACCCTAGGCTAGATAGCCAAACAAAGGGTGGCACATCTTTCTCCAAGAATAATGCACCAAGTAAGAGTAACAAGAGTTGATCAGAGACTCCAAACCATAACCAAGAGATAGACCAAACCAAAATTGAAATCTGCTAGTTAAAGTAGCTGCAACGACAACTCTCCTCTAGACTTGTGCACAAATTGGCCAACTGCAGTGCACACAAGTGTTACTTCTATATTTCTGAGAATACTGGACAGAATGAAGACTGGCCTCTTGTATTTATACTATTTCTGGCAAACTGCCTGGGCTGACTTCTCATTTTGGGTACAAATTCTTTAGTATATAATATTTCCTTTATCTGACTTCTTCTCTTGGAGGCTAATAACCTAATATAAGTCATTCTCTTGAGCCAACTTGTCTTCTAGGGTTATTAACCAATTAATTAGGGTTTATTATTGCTTCCCAGAATATTCTATTCTCGTCAGGTTTACACATGGAGGTAAATACCTCCCGCAGCTACCATAATATCAACAAGAAGTGCTAAACCCCCACATGCACTTCTTACTTCTTTATAGAGCCAAATTCCATAATAAATGCACTTCATATTTCTTAACCATGGATGTAAGATTCCATGCCTATCAATTTAGATAATATATAGTATAAAAAAATTTATTCTCATGTTGGAACCTTGTATTTGGTTTATAGAAAGGCTCATGTCATTGACAAGTATAGGAACCCTCGCCAAGTTACTGACTAACTATTTTCCGCATTTCATTTTTAACAAGTGTTTATTAATTCTATCCCAATTGTTGAAATAATGTAATTGTGAAGAGCATTCTTATTATTATTGGATTAAATCCCCATTGTGGATTAATCATGTCATTATTATTATTATTGTTATTGGATTAATCCCCATTGTGGATTAATCATGTCGGTAATTGGATAAGGACCAAATCCCCTTTTGCAGATTGGTCATCGGAAAATTACAAAGGGCAGAATAAGAAGTCAGCCCCAGTAGTTATTATGGAAGACCTAGAATTAATTAAAGGTGGGTTTACCCACCTAGAGTGAGAGGTCGGCCCTGTCAGTTGTGACCTTTCACATGTGCCAGTATTGTATAAATAAGAGGCTAGCGCCTCACCTCAAACACACAACTCACTTGCTCATTCTCTTATGAGGTAAGCTGCAATTACTAGTTGGAGAGAGGAGAAGAAGAGTGAGGCATATTCTGGGGAGGACTATCTGTATTGGTTTGAGTTATCTCTTGAACATTGTATAATCTATTTATGATAAGGAAGTTTTTGCTGGGTTTTCTTCCCCTAGAGGGTTTCCCAGGATAAATGATGTGTCTCTTGTGAATGTGTATTTCTTAGTGATCTTGTTCTTATTATGCTATTATCTAATGAAATGCAAAGAACTATAATAATGGCATAAACATTAACATGGTATTAGAGACAACCTGAAGGAAGCACAATTTGCAAGAGGAAAAACGTCAATGTTACCGTACCCAAAAATTAGGGTTTTGCAAAAGTGAATCTTTTAAGCCCTAAAACCACCTAGAAAGTTGCACCCTCCCCCAAGGATCATTTTGGCACTTAGAGCGCATCTTTTCAGTGGCTAGATCTCCCGGAAAGTGAAACCCTAGTTTCACAAAGTACTAGAAAACCAGAAAACCAGAGTACCAGAAGTACCAGAAGTACCAGAGTACTAGAAGTACCAGAAAACCAGAAGCACCAGTCCATAAATCCACAGATCAAGTTTGAGGGGGTAAAAGTTGGATTTTCAAAATTTCGACTGCACCAACTAACTTGCCTCAAACCAACGCATCTATCCCGTGGATCAGAATTTCAAAATTCAAAGTTTGAAAAATTAGGATTTCCTCATAAAACCCTAAGTTGCAGTTGCATTTTCAGTCTCAGAACCAGCTACAGTTACAGTACCAGTTGCATTTGCAGCCATAGAACTATCTGTAATCACTCTTGAATTTTTTGGTAATGATTATCGCTGCTACCAGATGGAGCCACTACCTGCAAATGCTATCCGAGATATGTACTCACATATGGTTAATGGGTAAACCCTAAAGAGTATTTGCAAGAGAAGGGATCTTTTTCCATAGATCCAGAAGGATATCAAGATCCAACACATTCAGAGGAATGATGCAACCCAGGTGTGATTATTCTAATATACATCTATTTGTCATGACATTATCTCAATCAATGTTGCATGTTGAAGATATGATCAAATTATTAGAAGGATTGAAAAGTTGATCACAGAGCTTATCCTCTAACCTAACCTTTTGTCAAGTTAGTGTATTGTCTTAGTACAGAACATAGGTTGAAGAAAGCACTCGTCACTTGAGTGAAGGAGACCTGG
>SNQJ01S0043120.1:21607-36203 GCA_010110895.2 Picea sitchensis | reverse complement strand
CTTGTGAATGTGTATTTCTCAGTGATCTTGTTCTTATTACGCTCTTATCTAATGAAATTCAAAGAACTATAATAATGGCATAAACATTAACACCAACTGACAATGATTGAATTGCATTTATACATTACAATTGCCCACAATAATATTACATGCCAATTCAATTTGTATTGCATAACCATATATCTACTTACCTTGGTATATAGCCAATAAATATGCACATGTAGACAAAACATTCACCACAATGTTTGATTTGGGTTTTATTCCCATGAAAACTTACATTTTGTTGAATAATGTTAAGGCTTCATGGGGATGGTGACTTTGTGAATAACCAATAATGATTTCATTCCGAGGATCAACTTATTTGGTTCCAAGGCCAATAAATATGCAATAGAACACTAACCATGATGATTGAGTTGGGTTTTATGCCTAGGACATTCATTTCATTGAAGAATGTCAAGGATTTGGGACCCAATGATTCCATTGCAATTGAAGAATGTTAAGTCTTAATAGGGATTTCCAATCTGGGAATAACTTGCAATGATGGAAATCCATGACCCAACATCCGATTTAGGCAACCTGTGAACAATTAGTGGGCAATGCTAAAATCCACACATGAACTTGTTACGTTGTTCCAAATCCAAATTCCATAACCAAATACAAATGTTATAGCATAACCATAGATGTAAGATTCCATCATTATTAAGTTAGATTAGATATAGTGGAAATAGTTTTGATTATGGTGTTAAATATTACATTTGGTTCTTAGCATGAATCATGTCAATGATGAGTCGAGGAACCTCACCAAGTCAACATGGATTAAGTGCTTGCTACATATCAATCCTAATAATGGTTTACTAATTCTATAATAATTATTAATTATTGCATTGCATTTCTACAAGATCACTAGCCACAAAAACATTACATTTAAATCCAATTGTTATTAGATACCCATGGATCAATTTATCTTATTCTAGACACAATAAATTTAAACATGTAAGTATAACACTAGCTACAATTAAGTTGGGTTTATGCCTAGGACAACTTGCATTTCATTGAAGAATATCAAAGCTTCACGGGGATTCCTAGCATGGGAATAACTAACAATCATTGAATTGCATCAACCTACTTACCTTATTCTAGAGCCAACAAATCTACACACGTAGGTAGAACACTAGACAAGATGATTACATTAGGTTTTCTGTCCAAGACTTGCATTTCGTTGAATAATGTCAAGATGTCACAGGGACCCAATGATTGAATTCCAATTTAAGAATGTCAAGGCTTCATGGGAATGGTGAATCTAGTAATAACCAACAATGATTTCATTCCATGACCCAACATACCATTTAGGCATTCCTTTGAAAAATCAATGGGAAATTCTAAAATCCCCACATGAACTTCTTGTCTTGTTCCAAAGTGAAATTCCATAACAAAAAAGCACTTATTATTGCACAACCATGGATGCTATATTCTATGAGTATTAGTTTAGATGGGATATAGTGAAGAGTATTTTGATTATGGTGTTGGAATATTGTATTTGGTTCCCAACAAGGCTCATGCCATTAACAAGTTGAGGAACCTCTCCAAGTCACCGTGGAATAAGTCCTAGATGCATTAAATTCCCAACAAGGGTTTACTAATTCTATTGCAAATAGAAATGATTGTATTCTATTTCTAGAAGACATTGCCCATAATAACATTATTTTAAAATCCATTTTTTATTGCCTAGCCATGGGTTTTCTTACCTTGTTCTAGAGTCAATAAATTTGCACATGTAGACATATCACTAACCACAAAGATTGAGTTGGGTTTTATTCCTAGACAATTTGGATTTCACTAAGAATTCCAACACTTCACTAGGATGGTGAATCTAGGAATAACCAAAAATTATTAAATTTGTGAAAAAACGAGGGCTTTGTTGCATTTTGGGAGCAATGCGACCCTTCTACATAGTGCAACCCACAGAGCGGTGCTTCTGAGTAAGGTTGGAAAATTCAGTTTTTGAAGGCCTTCCAATTGGTATTTTCTCGAGTTTGATGGTTCATTAGAAAGTAGAAATGTGGGGATACTTGACATAGTTTCCATATTTCAAAATGGAATCCTAAATTTTTTCCAAAAATAACTTTGAACTAGCATGCTGCTTCTGCAGTTTTGGATGCTATGCTTCTGTCAAACTTTCAAATTTTTAAATTTTTCCTGTTTTGGTCGAAGTCAAAGTTAGTAGCTCGAATTGTAAGAAGTCATATGATGTAATTGAGTCAAATAAGGATGGTCATAGTCATTTATTATGTAAATTTTGATGAGGGTGATTACATTAAAGAGGTCAAAGGTCAGTTGAGACAAATTTGGGAATTAGTTCAACCTCCTAGATTTTGTGTTTTTGTTGTAGATATTTTAGGAAACTGATCCTAATCTGAAGGATTCAACCCTTGGAGGTAGGATCTGATTTTTTCATCTATTTTTGTACTTAATGTAATCAAAAGAGGGGGGGGGGGGTAGTATGTTTTTCAAGCTTTGGAAGTCATTGTAGTGGATTTTTGTAGAGCTTAATACAGATTGCATCAAGTTTTTATAGGGATTCTTGTGTTGGAGTTTGTGTCCATGTGTTTTATTTTTCTATGTAAATTATCTTCATCCCATGTTTTTCTTATGTTAAATCTATCTCAATTGTTGAAACATAATTCATTTCATGCTCTGTTTTGTAGGATTTGGAAATTAATTGTTTCAGTGTTCCTATAGGTGAATTCACATTACAATGCTCACTTACCCTCTACCTTTGTTTTCTTCAATCATCACACTACAACGATATTCAATTGGACATACATTTCCAGCTACCTTTCCCCTGTTTGACCTCTGCAACTTATCTTTAAGATTGATTATTCTAGTTTCCTAGTTTTCAAGCACATTGTCCAGCAAAACCCCCACTTTATTAGAACAATCCTCATTGTACCCAATAACTTGCCTAAGATAATTACTTTTTAGTCATCTCATTGAGGTTGACCAATTGAGATAGCCCTCGCTAGTTGGTAGGGCAAGATACCAACCAAAATGTTGGTTTGAGGTTACCTTTTCTAGTTTCCTTCACAACCTTGGGAGATCTGACAGAGAGATAACAGGTGGAAAAAATATGTCATTTCCTTAGCCCAACATCTCCCCTCAACCAAAAGTGTTTCATGTCCTCATGAAACCTACTATTCTTGTTCAAGAGCACCGAATTGAGGATCTTCCTAATTGAAGGATAGATGCCCAAATTCATTTGCACCATAAAATCCAAGTTCTCTATCTACTTGAGTCCATTGCATAACTTCTTCTCATTTTGCCTACTTGATGGGTGACTTGTAAAACCTAATAGGACACCAAAGAAGGGGAAAGTGAAATCCAAGGCCAAGCCACCTAACATCATGTATTATTATAGAGTTTATATAAAAGGTTTCTTTGTTGAGGGATCAAATGAAATATAAATAACCCACAAGTTTCCTATTCCTCAAGTAATTAGGGAGTTGTTCCCATATGTCATGGGAAATCAACAATTCTTTCAAGGAATGTTTGTTGACAATTTCTTGGTGATTAGAGATATCGTATATGTGATGGTATCTAATGATTGCATAGTATCTAAGGTATTGTAACAACCTCTGGTAATAAACTATTATAAATGATGGTAGGGGATATTGATACCAAATGATCAATCTTGAACCAACATCCCACTATTGATACCAACATCCCATTTAGGCATATTTTGAAAAATTAGTGGGCAATGCTAAAATCCCCACATGAACCTATTACCTTGTTCCAAAGCCAAATTCCATAACCAAATACAAATGTTATAGCATAACCACAGATGTGATATTCCATCAATATTAATTTAGATCAAATATAGTGGAAAGAGTTTTGATTATGGTGTTAAATATTAAATTTGGTTCTTAGCATGAATCATGTCAATGATGAGTCGAGGAACCTCACCAAGTCAATAAATTCTTATTGCCTAGCCATGGGTTTTCTTACCTTGTTCTAGAGTCAATAAATGTGCACATGTAGACATATCACTAACCACAGATATTGAGTTGGGTTTTATTCCTAGACAATTTGGATTTCGCTAAGAATTCCAACACTTCACTAGGATGGTGAATCTAGGAATAACCAACAATTATTAAATTTGTGAAAAAATGAGAATTTTGTTGCATTTTGGGAGTAGTGCAACCCACGGTGCGACCCTTGGAGGTAGGATCTGAGTTTTGTATCTATTTTTATACCCTTGGAGGTAAGATCTGAGTTTTTCATCTATTTGTATACTCAATGTAATCAAAATGGGGGGGATAGTATTGTTTTGACTATTTGGAATCCATTGTAGCATATTTTTGCAGAAGCTTAATATAGATTGCAACAAGATTTTACAAGGATTCTTGTGTTGGAGTTTGTGCCCATGTGTTTTATTTTTATATGTAAATTATCTTCATCCCATGTTTTTCTTATGCTAAATATATCTCAATTGTTGAAACATAATTCATTTCATGCTCTATTTTGTAGGATTTGACAATTAATTGTTTCAGTGTTCCTGTAGGTGAATTCACATTACAGTGCTTACTTACCCTCTACCTTTGTTTTCCTCAATCGTCACACTACAACAATATTCAATTGGACATACATTTCCAGCTACCTTTCCCCTGTTTGACCTCTGCAACTGATCTTTAAGAGTGATTATTCTAGTTTCCTGGTTTTCAAATCCATTGTCTAGCAAAACCCCCACTTTATTATAGAAAATCCTCACTATACCCAATACCTAGCCTAACATTATTATTTTTTAGTCATATCATTGAGTTTGACAAATTTAGAGAGCCCTCTTTGGTTGGTAGGGCTAGATACCGACCAAAAGATTGGTTTGAGGTTACCTTTGCAAGTTTCCTTCACAACCTTGGAAGATCTAACAGAGAGATAACATGTGGAAAAAATATGTCATTTCCTGAGCCCGTCATCTCCCCTCAACCAAAAGTGTTGCATGTCCTCATGCAACCTACTATTCTTGTTCAAGAGAACCAGAGTGAAGATATTCCCAATTGAAGGCTAGATGCCCAAATTCATTTGCACCATAAAATCCAAGTGCTCTGTCTACTTGAGTCCATTGCATAAGTTCTTCTCATTCTTCCTAATTGATGGGTGACTTGTAAAACCTAATACAACACCAAAAAAGGGGAAAGTGAAATACAAGGCCAAGCCACCTAACATCATGTATTATTATAGAGTTTATATAAAAGGTTTCTTTGTTGAGGGATCAAATGAAATATGAATAACCCACAAGTTTCCTATTCCTCAAGTAATTAGGGAGTTATTCCCATATGTCATAGGAAATCAACAATGCTTTCAAGGAACATTTCTTGACAATTTCTTGGTAATTAGAGATATCGTATATTTGATGGTATCTAATGATTGCATAGTCTCCAAGGTATCGTAACAACCTCTGGTAATAAACTATTATAAATGATGGTAGGGGATATTGATACCAAATTATCAATCTTGAACCAACATCCCACTATTGATATCAACATCCCATTTAGGCATCTTTTGAAAAATTAGTGGGCAATGCTAAAATCCCCACATGAACTTCTTACCTTGTTCCAAAGCCAAATTCCATAACCAAATACAAATGTTATAGCATAAAAAAAGATGTAAGATTCCCTCAGTATTAATTTAGATCAGATATAGTGGAAAGAGTTTTGATTATGGTGTTAAATCTTACATTTGGTTCTTAGCTTGAATCATGTCAATGATGAGTCTAGGAACCTCACCAAGTCAATAAATTGTTATTTCCTAGCCATGGGTTTTCTTACTTTGTTCTAGAGTCAATAAATTTTCACATGTAGACATATCACTAACCACAAAGATTGAGTTGGGTTTTATTCCTAGACAATTTGGATTTCACTAAGAATTCCAACACTTCAGTAGGATGGTGAATCTAGGAATAGTCGACAATTATTAAATTTGTGAAAAAAACGAGGGTTTTGTTGCATTTTGGGAGGAGTGCGACCCTTGGAGGTAGGATTTGAGTTTTGCATCTATTTGTATACCCTTGGAGGTAGGATCTGAGTTTTTCATCTATTTGTATACTCAATGCAATAAAAAGGGGCGCGGGGGGGGGGTTAGAATTGTTTTGAAGCTTTGGACACCATTGTAGCAGATTTTTGTAGAAGCTTAATACAAATTGCAACAAGTTTTTACAAGGATTTTGTGTTGGAGTTTGTGTCCATGTGTTTTCTTTCTCTCTGTAAATTATATTCATTCCATGTTTTTCTTAGGCTAAATCTATCTCAATTGTTGAAACATAATTCATTTCATGCTCTATTTTGTAGGATTTGGCAATTAATTGTTTCAGTGTTCCTGTAGGTGAATTCATGTTACAGTGCTCACTTGTCCTCTACCATTGTTTTCCTCAATCATCACACTTCAAGAATAATGTCATGTTTAATATTTCTTCATTCTTGAGGTGCATGATGAGTTTGACAAAGTAGTGAAACACCATGTTTTACCTCCCCTCACATGTTATGAAATTTTGGATGATGAAATCTACCTCTTTCCAAGGTGAAATAAACAAGTTCCTTGAATTCCTTTTCGTATGTTGGGCATAGGAGAGGGATTTGTTAGAAATTGAAGCTAACTATCTACTGGTAGCTTCAAATTATTTAACCAACTTCCACCTTGCAAGGGGATCCCTATGGATCAACTGATGAAGTATTCAATTACAATTAGGGTAAGTTGTTGCACTAATGCCCTCCTACTGTTGAAGGTTTTAGCAAATTCCAATCCAATTCCTAGGTCCTAGCCTTGTAACCTCTCGAAAAATGAAAACCAAAATGATTTTGAAAATATTTTCATTACCTATGGGTTGGCTACAATTACCATCGTGTCTTCAAGATCAACCCCCTTCACCGATCCTCCGATGGTGGACTATATCCAAAGGTTAGTTTGCAGAGTTAAATGGTGCTTAGAGGTAAGTTCTTTGGGGTTGAATTGTTGGATTGTAATTAAGTTCTATAAAATGTGAGTAATCATACGAATAAATGAGAGGATTATATAGAACTCAACAAGAGGATGGAGAGAAACAAGTGGCATGACATTGAAATTGATTGCAATCAATAACAATCAATTTCAATCTCTTTACACATGTTCCTGTCACATTTCATGAACTTAGCAATTTTCCTAAATTTTGTTTTACCAAATCATAAAGCTGAAAAAATTAAAGATCCATTCATATGGCTAGCTTTAAAGAAGCATTCATATGGCTAGCTTCAAAACTTAAAGATCCATATTGATGCATGCATTGAGTTTTTTCATTTCTAGTTGAGGGATATGTTAGAATGTGTTTTAATGTTGTCTAGTGGAATGATGTAATATTGTAACTAGTGTCATAATGATGATCATTATAACATCATTTGTGGGGAACTTATACATGTAACTAAGCTTAAATAGACTTTAGTAACATTGCACATGTGCACACAGAGGTAGTTTTAGGGAGTTATTTTCCTAGTGACCAACCCCTCATGTAATGGTGACCTGGACTACTATGTCCTTTTTATCCACCACTTATCCCTTATCTCTTAATGAGATTATTGCTTACCTTTATGGTTAGGTGTTTCTTGTTAGAAAAAAGAGGATCACATAGAAATAATATAAAAAAGATGCAGAAATAAAACAGATTCCCCTTTATTCCATATTCACTGAACTCATTGGGTACATACATCACACAATAGGAGTAAATAAGGCTATACAGATATTACTAGTCCATGCTATTAGATCATATGTGTATCAATTAAATGGAAATCATTCATCCAATGGTTGTATAACCTCTACTGCCAAATTACATTGGTTCCAGTAGTAGGTTTACTGTTGAATAGGCATGAATATGGGAAAGCAATATGACTGGTAACATGTAATGGAAACTTATTAGAGAAACAATGCAATCACCTTTCCCATATTCATTGATGTCATTGCCTCAATAATATTGGTATAATACAGGTAATAAGTTAGTTAGTCTTAATATTCATATTGTATCTTCCTAAGAATGATACCACTCTAATCATACAGAAGCTTCATAGTGAGTTCGATAACCTGTAGATACGAGTTATGCTTTGAGTGCCATATGACGTAGTTTTCATAACAAGAGATTAGTAATAGAGAGATTAGTATGATTCCAGTCATTGTGTTGTTTAGTGATGTTTGGTATAGGCTAAGAATATAAAGAAGAATGATCACAAGAAGGTGTGAGGAGGCTTCCTAGAGTAGTGTGTCGTTGGTCAAATTCATAGGAAAATTGTAATTAGAATTAGGAAAACATAGAAACAAATAATGCCTTTTTATTTTTCTATTCACAAGATCAACATATATGATAAAATAAATAAACAAATCTAAATTAAATTATGAGTATAAACAAAATTTCTGAGTGAAAAGACAAACCTCAAGCTTACCTCCTGATCTAAGAAAGATGTACCTATCACATGTGTGGATGAAAACCTTTATAATATGCTCAGAAATAGTTTTAGGTTCATGGATCAAACCTCTAGGGTTTGATCTCTATCATAAGGACTTAGGAATAGTTTTTCCAAGTTATACACCATCACAAGACCACTGCAACAAACAAAAGTCAGATCTAAAAAGATAGTCCAAAAAGGAGGTCGCACCATCATCAAGAGAGAACAACCGATGTAGCCGCAACACATAGGAGAGTGAGGAGTGAGTGAGTGTGAGTGTAATAAAATTCTAGAGGGTAGGGTCTTATTTATAGTTAGGGAGAGGGTTTAGGACAATTTAAAATTATAATTAAATATTGACATTTAATTAATATAAATATTAATTAAAATGTCAATTAATATTAATATTAATTATAAAAACCCTAAACACATATAAAACCCCAATCACATAAATAAAACCTCAATCACATAAAAAACAAGGGGGTACCTTTTAAGACAAAGTCAAGGGGGGGTCCATAATGGAAAAACATGTCCAAATGAGTCTCATAATGACCTATAAACTTTATTATGACTGCATAAGGGGGTCCATCAACAATGTGGTCATGCCCATATTCATAGGCACTCCTAGGTCTCATGGACCATACCGGGAGAGAGGAAGAGGATCACACATCAACACATCTTGGTATTACACCAGGATCTACCTAGTCAAAGACCAGGTTGCCCCATAACACATATGGGGGCCCTATAACACATCTATGGTCTTATCCACCAAGGTACACGACCAAGGATCAACCCATGCATTAGGAAAGGGTTCCCTGGAACACATCTAGGGTGTTATATCAACCACCAAGGAACACATCCAAGGATCAATCCAAGCACTGAACAAGGATTCCCCGGAACACATCTAGGGGCCCTAAACACATCTAGAGATTTATATCAACCACCAAGGAACATATCCAAGGATCAATTGAATCATTGAACAAGGATAATCCCTTAAGAACCCTGCCATTTGTATGACATTTTCTTCCCAGAAGGAAGTGAGAAGATGCCAAAAGTTCCCAATGATAGATAGCCATACTACTTAGCTTCCATCTTGTACCAAAGGAGAAAAATTGTATCATTGTGTAAAGGAGGACCGTTTGGAGGCAAAGAGATAGTGAGATTGCAATGAACCGTTTGGAGGCCCAAACATCATGAGATTGTAGTACACCTGAGTTGAAATGACCGTTTGAGGTAGAAATATGTCAGATCGCAATGCACCCTTTGGAGTGTACTGCAATCTCATGATGTCTGGGCCTCCAAACAGTTTATTTCAATCTCTCTATCTCTGGGCCTCCAAACGGTCCTTTCAATTTGGGTGCACTGCAATATCATAATATCTAAGACTCCAAATGGTCATAATGTTCATTTCAGTAGGTTCCATTCCTCCAAATATATTTTCACCAAAAAGAAACTGCCATTTTTGGTGGCATGTTCGGAGCCATACATTCATGTTAGAATTTATCCATTGGTTAACCATAAACCTACAATGATAGATCCATAATATCTAGAGGACATAATCAAAATATCATACATACTTAAATGGTGATTTTTCAATTTAGAAATCGAACATAACAATTCATAAAACATTAAACATAACTAGAATTGATGGCTATATAAAATTATATGTTGAAAGGAGCAATCACACCTGATCTGATGAATTGGTCGACAATACAGTTGGAATAGTTGGCCCCACGTGTTTCTCTTCAGCTATATGGCCCTCTGTTATTCTTTATATTCCCTCAATCGACAAATAAATATCTTAAAGCACCTTCCAAAATCATTAAACCTCCATAAATATCTAAAAAATCAATACAATTAATATTTGTAGCGCATTATTTACTCTAAGATGCATTTTTACGAGAGTGTCAGAACATACCTGAATGAGCTCCTCTTGGTTTTGAAAATAATTTATTGGAGCCACACATCTAATATTTGATCAAAGTGTCTCCCTTGATTTGAAGTAGCAGCAATGAACTCAACATTGACTTTGTTGTTTCTCTGTTGGATCGAGGGAGGTTTGCTCCAAGATTAAATGGCTCCAATAAATTATTCTCTACTAAACATGGAAAACCATGTGAAGGCGAAATATTTTATGGCCCCTCCCCCCCCTCACATCACTCTCAATTCCCCAATACCCAACATATAAATCTATTGAAATATTTATAGCAAAAACAAACACATATACATACCAATATTCACAATTGTTTACAATGAAATAAAATGTTTCCTTGATCCATTTGGAGTGAGTGGAATATGGTGAAAGTATATTTTATATTAGATAATTATTAAAATATTCATGTACATCATCATTTAGTAATTTTAACCGACCTCTTCTTCTTAGCTCTATAATTCCTAATCATTTCATCAATATCCACGACTTCGTTCTCCGGATGCTCCTCAAAATCGGATTGTGATTGCATCCTATCATGCAGAGCACGCCTAGTTGCATGGTACTCAGGGTGTAATGGAGGCTACTGTGATGAGGCATCACCTACAAAAGAAAAAAATACAAAATTTAAATGGCTAGTTTTTAAATATCATTGAACTAGTTCAGTAATATTAAAAAAAACACCTGTAATGTCATTATTTACCTAGTGCACTGGTAGACACCGTTGGAATGGTTGCCCCCACATGCTCCTCTTCAACTGTACGAGCTTCAAGTACAACATTCTCTACCATTGAGACCACAAAATTTATAAGGACAATCATAAATGTATAAGTAAAAAAAAATAGAAGTACAAAATGTATAACTACGTAATTATTAAGTATATGATTAAAATACATCCGTATTACCATCATGTGCCATCTCGGTCATAGTACCATCGTGGGGCTACGCCCCCATGGAAAACTGGGACTGAATGGGATCAGAACCATCTTCTGTTTGTAAACTGTTATCAACTCACTACTCTCCAATACTAGTGTGTTCGTTGACAATGTTGCTCCCCTGATTAAAACAAAGTTGTAAATATTAATAATATCCAACATGAATATATTCTTTTAATAATAAATGTTAACGTGGATTTAATTTTATTTATCTTATCCTACAAAGTGGTTCTTGGTATCTGCCCCAATATTTTTCGGCGTTCAACTACCGCTTTATAATCGTACTTGTAACCAAGCTGGAGGTCTTCCTCCATGGTTTTAGTACCAAACTCGTCACCCTGCATTGCATAAGAGTATGTATTTTTTATGTTATTTGCTGCAATTACCTAAAAGTTCTAAGGCGATACAAATAAGATATTTAGGTAATTACAATTCGTGAGTGCAGCTTTAAGTAGTCGCCCTGTGCGAGCCTGTGGTGGCCACATTTGGAAAGCCTTGATTTTGTGGCCTTTGACGTGTCAGTCAACCTATCATCAAAAGTTTCAAGTATGTTAATATATAACACAATTTTATTTACATCTAAAAAAAATTGAAGGTATTCAATTGAAATTGTAATTTACCTTTTGGGACCAGAGGGTGATTTTCCTTCATCTGTCAATTTCTTCTCTTTTGCATCCTCAATGAGGACCTTCCACTCCCTCTCTGGAATCATCAGAGGACGCTCGTACCTATCATTTTGTTTTAAGTGCTTCCTATATGTTTCTCATGTATATTTGAAATATTGGCCAGCTGTGGCGATGGCCAAGGTCTTATTAAATGTATCTACACCAAAAAGGCTTTCTAGATAATCCATCAATTCTTTTTTGAGGTTGGAATTATGGGAATTCCACCTCTCCTGTATGGTGGGCCCAAAAATTAGCAAAGCCTTATTCTCTAAGGACCTATAAAAATGGTTTTTCCCTAAACGCAAAATGATTATATGATTATTAATTTAAAAACAAAAATTTAGATGATTTATATTTGTCTACATAGAGAACATGAAAAAAAAAAAATTAAAATTACTTGGGACTTTAACTTTCTTTAATGGAAGCCCTTACTTATTGACCATAAAGATGCCCTTAAGGGTCTCTGTGCTGGTCACACGTCTTGCTTTAGAAAAATCAACTGTATAGTTTGTCAAATTATCGGCCTGATCTCTGTCACCACCTCCAAATTCTACATGTGTGGACGCTTCCTTGGTGTGCGTGTCGTGGCTCCCACCTAATGGTGTGGAAGGTGGAGATCTGAATAGTTGTGTCATGGCATATGTACAAGGGCCTACATTGGGACCTTGTGGCGTCTGTGCAATGCCACTACTACAGATACCATGTGTGTCAGTGTCAGCAGGATCCAAAATTTTCTATATAAGAAAGAAAACACTTTTTCACTTAAATAATGTAAAAGTTAAAAATCAAGATTTCATAATTGATCTTATGACATTAAAATAAAACCACTTGAAACTATGGTTATTACCTTATATGTCTTAAGCCTTTTCATAACTTCTTTGATCCTTTCTTCAACCTCAGGAGTTTGATCTAGAATATCTAACAAGTGAGCTAGTTCCTTGTTTCCTTTATTGATCTTTTTTCTAATTAAAACCATAGGGTCAGGGGATTCATACAAATCCCTTTGTCTGAGCGAATCATAATAAACATCATGTCCCGCTGACTACATATTCGACAAAATAAATGATAATTTAGTTATGTAAACAAATAAAATAATTGATCACCACAAAAATAAAATGCACATTAAATGCAATTTGAAAATTGTTGTTCATTTACTTGTTATGAGGCTGCTTTTGATTTACCACAATCATCCTGCCACATTATAGTAAAATTAGAACTGTGATCATTATCATGAGAAATAAATTCAAATTTATGAGAAATTCAAATGTTGATAACAAAAATAGGACACACTGAGTACTAAACAGGCCGAATCTCTCCATGAAATGGATTAACACCGTAAAGAACATAATGAAAATCATAAAATATGAGAGTCATGGCTTACAGGTTGGATAAATTAGTATACATACCACCCCCATAATAGCAACATCTGTATCTATTCGATTGAAATTGTAATCAATCAATAACTCTTCCCCTGTAGCTATTGATTTTATTGCACATATGAATACATGGTTTCCTTCACGCCCCTCAAATACACAATTGTGCCTCTTATTTGTGATCGTGGGTTGTGTACTGTTTATAAACCCTGCAATATTCCTCATTGCTTTTGGCCTTCCGTCAATGTAGATAATTACTCCTTTATTTTGATCATTATCTTTTAGTTGTATATAATTTGCAACCAAGCCATATCTTCGCATACTTTTTGTATATTGGACTATTCATATCCAATATTTGTAGATATAACAAGGTATGACGTACTCCATCAATTCAATTAATCCATCATAAAAAACCTTTATGCCATCCATGGAAAATCGCCCCAAACCATGTAATGACGATGGAGCAATCTGGTATATCCTTTCGTTTACACAAAAATCAGTGTTTATTTCAGGAAGATCCTTGGGTACCCATTGTTTCACTATATGTTTGTACCTCAAGGGAACCTCGATGTCATCTATTCTCTCATGATCATAAGAACATGATCCCCCTTTCACAAGAAAAAAAATCCATGCATCTATGGAATTTTCTTCTGATCTTGTCACCTATAGTTGATCTCCGCCTGTTAGACCTACTAGTTGTCTCACTTTCCTCTATTCTACCTGAACTCCCCTCACTCAATGAATATAGATCTGACAAATACCTATTTTCTTGTACGTCTTATAAAACCATTAATGACAGAAACAGTCAGTCAATCAAGATGTAACACTAGTTCATTACTAGTATCCTATTAGTATCACAATAAGCTCATAATGATTACCATAGTGTTACTCTTTCACAATTGTATTATTCTCTATTACTATTGGTATACTATCAAGGCATTATAGGGGCATGTTTGGAGTTAAATGACATCAACACCAAGAAAGACAAAGAATTTTGAGATATTTTTAGTTTCTTACAAATTCATGTTCTATGACTCTACCTATCTAGTTTTTTCCATATTTTTTAGCCTTGGACTTGAAATGGTTAGAGTGGGATAAGGGGCATTCATACCATCTATTTTTTCCAGTGAAAAATTGACCCAAACTCGATAGGAACTATGCAAAAAATTAGGATTCCACTTCTATGTTGGGAATTTTTCTCATGTAACTTTACCCTAAGAGTTTTTGGACAATTTAA
>SNQJ01S0043120.1:0-14031 GCA_010110895.2 Picea sitchensis | reverse complement strand
TGCAACCAATTCATCATTCTCTTCTATCTCTCACTGTCCAAACTGACCACCAACTAGTCACAACATATCCAAGCTCTCCAATAGCTTACTCATGCTCCACAACCAATCAATATGAATGTTAACTCAATCATGTATAAGAAACTAGTATACCATAGCAATCATTTCATAACTGAATCACAAGAGTACTGCTCACTCCATCAACCAAACTAAACCACATCATAGAAACCATGCCAATAATGCCTTAAGCATTCACAACACAACAAGCAATAGTATCCATCAAGACAATAATGTAACCATACCAGTGTCTCAGTGACAGATGTGAGCCCATAGAATGTAGATCTGGAACCTGCTTCAGTATTCAACATCTTGTCATCAGCTCAACCACAAATCTCCATGATTTTATCCACTATACACTCCATGTACGCTGGCAGCCCATGTATTGTATGCACCGTGTACACAAACAACTCGCGTATACGCACCCTATATACAGACAGCCCGCGTACGCACCAGAAAATAGGGTTTTTCTGTAATTCAGAGAATTTTGTCATCATGATCTCAGACTTACCGAAACTTCAATGCGGCCATGAGATCCTCCTAATATTCTCTCTCTCATAATAGGTCTTCAATCATGCTCAAGAGATCCACACCAAAAATGCTCTCACAAGAAGCTCTCGATCAATACTCCAAAAGATATTCTCACAAGAATCTCTCCATTGATCCACAAAAAGGATGTTTTGCAAGATACCATTGCTATCTTATTTATACTTTCATCCTCTAGTTCACTTAACCCATTTCTAGGTCACTTAACGTATTTTCCTTATTATAGGGTTAACCACTTTCCATAAATAGAAATTTCTCCAATACTTTATCATTTAAATATTCCTTCTTGATTTTGTCACGTTACTTTATCATTTAAATAATCTTTCTTGATTTTGTCACTTCTCTTTATTATTTAAATAATCCACCTTGACTTTGTCACCTTACTTTATCATTTAAATAATGATTTATTCTTTTAAATCACTTTGACTTCTTTGACCTTGTGGGCTTCAAGCCCTCATATGGGGGTCCTTCAATTTCGTAAGGCCATAACTCTCAAACTGTGAGGACTTATGCGACATTCCACATACCACTGTAAATTGCATGACAAGCACTATCCATCTAGGATAGTTTCACCAACAACTTCATTGATCTTCATCTAATTATTACACATACAAGCATGGGTCCTCCAACCATTTTTCTAGGATAACTCAATCCGCAAAGCATCTTCCCGTGAGGGATTTCACCATAAGGGGACCACTTTGGAGTTCATCCATTTGTACACTTTATTAACCATGATAAGAAAATAATTAGTCATCTATACATTTTTCCAACAATGTATCATATACAAATGAAACCACATCTATCCATCTTCATCATATATCAATGACAACCCATTGATCTATCTTCATCATATCAATGACAACTCATTGATCCATCTTCATCTATGCATTCTCATCAAGGACAATACATATTACATTACATCAATCATCAATAAATCAATCCTTTTGCATCAATCAAACAATCAATCACTTGACATCAATCAATGACATCAATCAATCACACCTTTGGCATCAATGACAACAYGATCCAACATTAAGTGTGTGGGTTAAGTGCATCAATTAGCTACATTGGTCAATTGTGTGAGTTAAGTGCATCAATTAGCTACATTGGTCAATTGTGTGGGTTAAGTGCATTAGGATATATGGGTGGCTTAGAATAGTGGTTTTGGGTTAATGCCTTAGTGGCCATGTTTGGAATTAGGAATTACCACATTAGGGGTGCAAGTTCTTGGGTTGATGTGATAGATACATCCACCCTTGATCCAACACTTACATTAATAGTGGTTAGTTGTGTGCTCTAGTTGCATGCATACAACTTCCAAGAGAGAATGGTATTGAATAGTTAGAAGGACTAGGGTGGCTAACTAAGTGAATTGTGTTGTGTTTCATCCATCAAATGACAGGCCAAGTGCCCCATGGTAATTTCTCTTTAGGAGACCCAAATGAGTGGAAATGAGTTTCCACCCATAGGTTCGATGACCAAATCCAAGTTCACCAAAGCCAACAACACAATAACCATTATTTCAAGAGAGAACCCATCGATGGTGGCACAACATTGGAATGGATAAGACAAAGGATCAACATAGTGGAGGAAGGTTTCTCTCATGAATGACACAAGTTCCCAAGGAATGTGATTGCATTTCAAGTCATTTTGAGAGGGATGGAGGTACAATGCCCAATTATAACCCATCATGGGATGTAATTTCCCACTGAGACATCATGGGTGTGAATTAAATTCACATGTAGTTGGGTTTCACGAGTGTAAAATAATTTTGAGTGTAGTTTCACTTTCTCCCTGATCGCAAGGATTTGCAACAACGAGGACGTGTTATTGTCACACTATCCATTAAGGAATTATAAAAAATGCAACATTGCCCCAACACCATCGATAATTGTCCAACAATTGGATTTTTCCCTAGTACCACAGGCATTAGACCTTACACCAAAATCATTTTTATTGTTTGATGGGATATTTGTCTAGGGTTGTGAGTGTATTGACCTTGCCACTACTATGTTCCTAATGTGGACTCTACTCCAGTGCCGCGATATAAATCTTGTGATTGTGGGGTATTGACACTTGTTCTCGGTGAAATAATATATTAACACATGTTGGGGTATTGACACTTATCCTAGATTATTATTATTATTATATATATCAATTATATATATTATATTAAATAATATATAAATGATATTTATTAATTATATTAAAAACAATAATAAAAAAAAAACACATAAAAAACAAAAAAAATAACCAAAAAAAAATAAATTTCAAATTGCATAATGAGACCATACCCATTCACACATAGAAACACTAGAAACACACAACAACACTAGATAGAAACCCCCCAAAACCCCATCATTCTAGCCCATTGAGAGGGAGGAGACAACCCCGTGCAGTGGTGCAAAACCCCCTCGACTGTCATTCGATCAAGCCCAGCGAGAGGGAGGAGAGAACCCCCGCATAGTGGATATAAGGAGGCCCTACACCTGCACAATGAATTTTGACAGTCCAATCCAACACACTTGATCAAGTGACGCCAATACTAAGGGCGAGGGAGAGGATGGTGAGCACCTCTGCACACTTGAATTTACATTGCTAATCTGAGATTAGTATTTTTTTTTTCAAGTTTGGTAATTTACACAAGATGGAAATATCTCCTTCTTCTCCCCTACCCATACACCCTAAGAATAATCCCTAATAAATGGATTGCCTATGCCTTCTTCTCCCCTGCCCATATGCCCTAAGAATACGCCCTAATAATTGGATTGCCTAAGAATATTCACTATGGCATCATGTAACTTAAGGCATACCTTTGACCCTAATTCTTTAACATATAACAAGGTATTGATATTTTCCAAAAGCTTCTTATCCATATGGACTCTCATTTCCATCTAGGTTCTAGTCTTCTTAATGACATCCCAATTCATCATATGCATTTTTTCTTTCAATGTTGGATATTTTATGGATTTCTCAAGGTCTTTCAATGATGAGCTGATGACATCGTTCTCTAACTATATATCTTAATATATATTCAATAATAACAAAAGAAGAATCCACAGATATAGACTTACCTTTTGATGAAGAGGGATTATGGCTCTTCCCGCTATCATTTTGAGATCAATTGTGAGCTTGGCAATGTCCTTTATTCAATCTTCAACTTCTTCCTCATTGTTGGGTGTATATTTCTTAGGGAAATTTTACCTAAGGTGACCATACATATGAAGGATGGAGCACCAAAAAGGAATCTTAAAATTGTCTATATCCTGACAATAAGAATAATTCCCCACCTGGATATCAATTCCTTCAAGCAATCCATCTCCCAAGATCATTTCCACAAAAATCTTAGCCAGCGAGGTCCTGTCTAGGAAGCATGTTTTCTCGTCAATATCCAACATCGATCAAACTATGTGACACATGCCTCCAAATGTGAAAACAAGTTGACCACACCAATATTTGTAATGTGGCATGGCATGAGAGGTCCATGTGCATGAAGAATATCCCCAAACTACCTATGGCATTCTGACCAATGCCTTGAGAGTTGTAAGATTGCATCAAGAGTTGTGAACAAACTCAGGAGTTGTGAAGATACCTTGGGAGTTGCAAAAATTAAAATTTTCATAATGAAGCCCATTCAATGTCCACTTAGCTGCAATGTCCATTCACCATTAATCCAACCAATATGTAATCCTGGCCTTTGAATAATGGCTTGTCCCATTTTTCCTTTTTGGATGGATTGAGTCAAGGTAATTAAAAAAATTGTCCTTTTTTGGATGGAGTGAGTCAAGGTAATGTACAACAACAATAATGGACAACAACAAAAATATCACTTATCCCATTGTCAATAACTCACACCCATGCCTTAGCCTTTACAATTTTGTAGCCATCGATGGGTTACGAATCAATATACAAATCTTGTATTTGTTACTTAACAATGTACTTTACTCTCAATTTCTCTCTCCCTTTTGACATGTATAGGCCACCTTTACCTTTCTATTGTTTCTTCTCCTTGGGTTGAGGGATCACATCCTCCACCTTAGCCACCTCGGTTCCCTCTTCCCTAGTCGTGACCTCCATTTGTATTATCAGTGTTATTAGGGTCCACTTAAGTATTCAACATAGGCATTGTAGTCTAGTATTGGCATATTCATGTATTTGAAATAATATTCATATTTCCGACAAGAGTAGTATTTTTGGTGAGTTAAAGTTCCACCTTTCTTCATTTTTTTCAGAAATACCATGATTTGGGTTGTCTTTAAATTGTCCAAAAAATCTTACGGTAAAGTTACATGAGAAAAAATCCCAACATAGAAGTGGAATCCTAATTTTTTGCATAGTTCCTATCAAGTTTGGGTCAATTATTCACTGGAAAAAATAGATGATATGAGTGTCCCTTATCCCACTCTAACCATTTCAAGTCTAAAGCTAAAAAATATGGAAAAAACTAGACAGGTAGAGTCATAGAACATGAATTTGTAAGAAACTAAAAATATCTCAAAATGCTTTGTCTTTCTTGGTGTTGATGTCATTTAACTCCAAACATGCCCCTGTAATGCCCAGATAGTATACCAATAGTAATAGAGCATAATACAATTGTGAAAGAGTAACACTATGGTAATCATTATGAGCTTATTGTGATACTAATAGGATACTAGTAATGAACTAGTGTTACATCTTGATTGACTAACTGTTTTTGTCATGATTTTATAGGACGTACAAGAAAATAGGTATTTGTCAGATCTATATTCATTGAGTGAGGGGAGTTCAGGTAGAATAGAGGAAAGTGAGAAATCTAGTAGGTCTAACAGGCGGAGATCAACTAGAGGTGACAAGATCAGAAGAAAATTCCATAGATGCATGGATTTGTTTCTTGCGAAAGGGGAATCATGTTCTTATGATCATGAGAGCATAGATGACATCGAGGTTCCCTTGAGGTACAAACATATAGTGAAACAATGGGTACCGAAGGATCTTCCTGAAATAAACACTGATTTTTGTGTAAACGAAAGGATATACCAGATTGCTCCATTGTCATTACATGGTTTGGGGCTATTTTCCATGGATGGCATAAAGGTTTTTTATAATGGATTAATTGAATTGATGGAGTACGTCAGACCTTTTTATGTCTACAAATATTGGATACAAATAGTCCAATATATAAAAAGTATGCGAAGATATGGCTTGGTTGCAAATTATATACAGCTAAAAGATAATGATCAAAATAAAGGAGTAATTATCTACATTGACAGAAGGCTAAAAGCAATGAAGAATATTGCAGGGTTTATAAACAGTACACGACCCATGATCACAAATAAGCGACACAATTTTGTATTTGAGGGGCGTGAAGGAAACTGTTTATTCGTATGTGCAATAAAATCAATAGCTACAGGGGAAGAGTTATTGATTGATTACAATTTCAATCGAATAGATACAGATGTTGCTATTATGGGGGCGGTACGTATACTAATTTACCCAACCTGTAAGCAATGGCTCTCATATTTTATGATTTTCATTATGTTCTTTATGGTGTTAATCCATTCCATGGAGAGCTTCGGCTTGTTTAGTACTCAGTGTGTCTTGTTTTTGTTATCAACATTTGAATTTCTCATAAATTTGAATTTATTTCTCATGATAATGATCACGGTTCTAATTTTACTGTAATGTGGCAGGATGATCGTGGTAAATCAAAGCGGCCTCATAACAGGTAAATGAACAACAATTTTTGAATTGCATTTAATGTGCATTTTATTTTTGTGGTGATCAATTATTTTATTTGTTTACATAACTAAATTATCATTTATTTTGTCGAATATGTAGTCAGCAGGACATGATGTTTATTATGATTCGCTCGGCCAAAGGGATTTGTATGAATCCCCTGACCCTATGGTTTTAATTAGAAAAAAGATCAATAAAGGAAACATGGAACTAGCTCACTTGTTAGATATTCTAGATCAAACTCCTGAGGTTGAAGAAAGGATCAAAGAAGTTATGAAAAGGCTTAAGACATATAAGGTAATAACCATAGTTTCAAGTGGTTTTATTTTAATGTCATAAGATCAATTATGAAATCTTGATTTTTAACTTTTACATTATCTAAATGAAAAAATGTTTTCTTTCTTATATAGAAATTTTTGGATCCTGCTTACACTGACACGCATGGTATCCGTAGTAGTGGCATTGCACAAGCGCTACAAGGTCCCAACACAGACCCTTGTATAACTGCCATGACACAACTATTCATATCTCCATCTTCCACACCATTATTTGGGAGCCACGACACACACACACCAAGGAAGCATCCACACATGTAGGATCTAGAGGTGGTGACGGAGATGAGGCTGATAATTTGACAAACTATAATGTTGATATTTCTAAAGAAAGATGTGTGACCAGCACAGAGACCCTTAAGGACACCTTTATGGTCAACAACGAAGGGCTTCCATTAAAGCAAGTTAAAGTCCCAGGTAATTTTTAAAATTTTATTTTTTTCATGTTCTCTATGTAGACAAATATAAATCATCTAAATTGTTTTTTTTAAATTAATAATCATATAATCATTTTGCGTATAGGGAACAACCATTTTTACAGGTCCTTGGAGAATAATTCTTTGCTGATTTTTGGGACCACCATACAGGAGAGGTGGAATTCCCAGAATTCCAACCTCAAAAAGGAATTGATGGATTATCTAGAAAGCCTTTTTGGTGTAGATACATTTAATATTTAAAATATACGTGAGAAACATATAGGAAGCACTTGAAACAAAATGATAGGTACGAGCGTCCTTTGATGATTCCAGAGAGGGAGTGGAAGGTCCTCATTGAGGATGCAAAAGAGAAGAAATTGACAAATGAAGGAAAATCACCCTCTAGTCCCAAAAGGTAAATTACAATTTCAATTGAATACCTTCAATTTTTTTAGAGTAAATAAAATTGTGTTATATATTAACATACTTGAAACTTTTGATGATAGGTTGACTGACACGTCAAAGGCCACAAAAGCAAGGCTTTCCAAATGCGGCCATCACAGGCTAGCACGGGGCGACTACTTGAAGTTGCACTCACGAATTATAATTACCTAAATATCTTATTTGTATCGCCTTAGAACTTTTAGGTAATTTGATGCAGGAGAATCTCTCCACGAAGCTAGCCAGCCAACCACGTCAGCGCGCACACACTCAAAGGTTGAAGAGAGGCGCAGAATCATTCAAATTTGAAATGAATGTAATTAAATATGCTTAGGCTAGTGAGCCATGAAAGTCGTGCCTTTGTGCAGGCGTTAGGTAGTTCAGACATTAATGTTTAGATGGCTGAGATCTAGTTCTGGATAGTAGACTAGACAGCCCCTTAAATGTAAGTTATTAAGGTAGCTGAAGTTTGGGAGGAAGAGCTCAATTGAGCCGCCTCATGTAAAAGAGATTTTTATATCTCATTTTGGGAGAGTTGAGCTAGTGAGGATCTGCATGTAGAGTAGAGAAGAGAAGAGCCAGAGAGAGCTCGGGAACACCATTGTAAAATACAGGCGTTTGCCATTTAATATAAGAGAAGTCGTTTTTCCTGCATTATTCTGTCTTATACGCATGTATGTATGTGTTCTTTATATATGTTGTGAATGTATGTTACGTGGATGCATTCTGCAGGAGTGTGTTTGATTTCAGGTTGAGGGTCTTTGAGGTTTCATGCCAGGAGGGCGTGACAGAGCACTGCGGTCTCTGAACACCAGTGCACAAAGGATGCACTTCTGAACTCTGAGGAGTCAGACAAAGACGTGCTGAGGCACAGGACTGAAGTCAACAACTCAGGAAGAAGACCTATGAGGTTGCTGAACACCTCAGAAGGCAAGGTTGTGTAGTGGAAATATAGTTGCAGACAGAGTCACTGAGGATTTTGTAGGAGGCTCTGCCAAGTGGGCATCGAGCGAGTGCAGAGGAGCGCAAAAGGAACCCAGAATTGTTGAACGTTCTGAGGAGAAGATACTCCGCCAGGAGGGTGTCGAGGAAGTGTGCAGATAAGAACAGAGGTGAAGAGAACTCTTTGAGTTCAAATACTTGAAGGAAGAGTCCGCTGAGGGACCTTCACGGGTTGTTGAACACCCATAAGGACTCAGCAAGAGGGTCGTTTGAGCAGAAGGGTAGCCAAGAGGGCATCCATTTCATTCTCCATCTATGGGAGAAGGAAGAACGAAATCCCTTAGGGGTCTGAGTGTTAGTAAAAGCCTAGAAGAGATAGAACTTTGGTGCGTAAAGACTCTGTAGAGGCCCAGGAGTAAAAAAGAATCCTTTGGGGAGTCGAAGGAAGAGAAGCTCAGGAGGGGCAACCTTATCATATGCGCAGCGGAACTCAAGGTTCGAGAGTTCGCAGAGAAGAAGACAGACAGAGGCTGAGACCTTTGAGAGGACTCGAGGATTCTTCCGAGTGCAGGAGGAAGCGCGTGCATGCTCAGGCGGAGTAGCACCAACCGTCAGATCGCCAGGCAAAGAGATCTGGACCGTTGAGGAGTTATGTCCAGGAAGAGCTCAGGAGGAGCGCACAAGAGAACAAATCTGGGTCATCATATCTGAGTAGGAATCTCGTCAGCCGTTAGATCTGCGGGAGCTGCGGGGAAGTTAACCCCATGAACAGGAAGGGGGAAGTCCTGCCACGAGAACCATTGGTTCCATTCGTGGATTGGTCCATCGGGAATTCGTGAATAAAACGTTGAAGGATTGTCTACGGGAGCCGCGAGGTCGTGAGAGGCGATATCCTGAGGACTACGTCAGCATGGTGGATCTTATCGAAGGCGGCGAAGTGACCATCGCATATCGGAACCTCGCGAGTGGAAGAGTTAAGTAGTGGGCATTAGAAGTCATGAGGTCGTGAGGGTGCGATATCGGTAATTCGGCGTCTCGGGCCTCGGAAGTTGACGTTGGAGTCATTGGACCTCGCGAGCGACGAAATCGCGAGGGAGAAAGATCGCGTGTCTCGGCGACTCGGCGCATCGGGACTCGGAAGTCAAAGGAATCAGCGTTTGAGGTCGCGAGCAGCAAAAGCATGAGGTGACGAGTCGCGGAAGTTCGAGGTTAGTATCGGCGCTCGGCATATCGGCTATCGGGAATTGGAAGCCGAAAACTTGGTATAGCAAGCAGCGAAGTCGCGATAGGAGAAGTCGCGATAGGAGGAAAGGCCATGATTGCGGGAATCTGGTCATATGGGGGAAGCTTGGCAGAAGGCTAGCGCATAGGGGCCGAAGAGCTCACCGGTGATAGGAGAGTCAAGAGGACTGCAACTCTCGACAACAATAACCCCGAAGCCCCGATACTTGAGTCGGGGATAACCTTGGTAAAGTGTAGAAGGCCGAGGGGTGGAAATAAGGACCTGTGGAATGGGTATTGCACCGTGATTCCACTCAGTAATCTAAAGAGCCGCTTGGGCTCAACAGAAGAGGAATTTTAATCGATCCTGTGAGCAGGAGGTGTTGGCCATAGACCCTGCAGGGTGATAGGCTGGACCTCGTCTGCGTCAAGTGGTATCAGAGCAGGATTTCATCTGTATATTGTAGGTGAAGAAGACAGAGTTATTGAGGACTCTGTAACGACTGTTTGCAGGTAGACAGCAGTCGAAGATGCAGTCAGTAGGACTGTAAGATGGAGCTGGAACACTCAGGGATGCAGAGTGATAGCAACAGATCTGTGAGGGAGGCAGATAGATACAGCAAGATGGCTACTGAAGGCCATAAGCATGCTAAAAGGAAGAGCTCAAAGCTGATGAGCACAGTAGAAATGGATAAAGAGCTCGCTGACATCAAGCGAGAGATGGAGGAGCTCGAAATGAAGATGCGGAAAATAAAAAGCCGAGATGGGTGTATGAATGGCCCATGAAGGCGCCAAAAGTGAAATGGCCAGTCAAGCAGTTGATGGTCATGAAACAGTGCAGACTGTTGAGAAAATGGTTGAGGTATGCTGAAAACCTCAAGGCCACAAAACAAGAGATGATTGATTACTGTTGGCCAGAGACTGGAAAATTTCTCGATGATTGGGATGATGAGGAAGATAAATTGGGATCGTCTGATGATCTCAAAGACTGCCAGGAAGGCAGAGCAGAAGAAATTCCAGATTTCCAGAAGGGAAACGAGATGAGGTCGGCTGAAGATTTCATGGACTGTCAGGAGGACAGTGAGGGAATTTCACAATGCCAGTTGGGCAATGATAAGAGATCGCTGAGGGATCTTGAAAACTGCCAGGAGGGCAGCAGAAGCATCGAAGACTGCCAGGAGGGCAGCGGAAGCGTGTCGAACTACCAGGTGGGCAGAGATGAAATTACGAGGCCATCTGAAGGTCTCATGGACTCGGAGAGGAGTTCACTTCAGCAAGGAGTGCTGATGAAGATGGGATCGGTTGATCGCATGGTCTGCCAGGGAAGCAGCAGCAGAAGCATCCCATATTTCCAGATGGCCAGGGATGAGCATATGAGACTATCTGTGGGTCTTAGAGACTCAAAAGTGAGTTGGAATCAGTCAGAGGAGCTGACAGAGTAGATGAGCTCACATGGAGATCAACAGATGCAGCTGACAGAAGAAGAGGATCATCATGATGGTATACTGATGATTGGGGGAATACAATTATTCCTACCATGTACCCGGGAGGAGGCAAAGATTAGTGTTGCAGATGTAGCAATAGTAGAAGAACAGTCACAACTGATGATGACTGTCGAGGAGGAATTGGAGCAGAATTTGAAATCTTTCCAAGGGGAAATGGAAGAAGATGGTGAGCATTCTGAGGAATGTCTCAACGCATTCAGTGTTGAAGCTGAAAAGACTGTAACAAGGGAAATTGCAGCAGAAGATGGAGAAGGTGAGCATTCTGAGGAATGGCTCATTACTTTCAGCTAGGAAGCTGAGAGCGCTGTAGCATTGGAGCTGATAGAAGAAGAAGAAGTAGAAGCAGACGGAGAAAGCGAGCATTCTGAGGAATGTCTCAACATATTCAGCCTAGGAGCTAAAAAGAAAGAAGCTGTAGCACTGGAGCTAGTAGCAAAAGAAGCCGAGGAGCGGGCAGATAGAATTATCACTCCATGGGAGATGGAGCTGGAGATGCTGGAGGATTGGTTAAACAATCCAGGGCCAACAAGAGAACTGACAGAAGTGGAATTGTTAGAGAAGGTGACTGAACAACAAGTCAGTCAAAGGGAGACTGTAGAGCTGAGATCTGCAGCAGAGTGGCAACTTGAGGCCACAGATGAAGATGAAGAAGATGGCATGGGAGATCATAGTGATCTGCCCGATGGCCAAAAATTTTCGCAGCTGAGGAAACTGCAACAACAGGACCAGCCACTAGAGCAGCTGGATGAAGTGATAGAGGACATCAGGGAGCTGATGATGAAATCAGCAGACACTTCCAGCAGGGAGTAGCTGGGCAGAAAGAAAGAAGAGGCTGCAACAGCAGTAGCAGCGCAGCAGAAGCAACAGCAGCAAGAAGATGGAGCGGATGGACAGCTCCAAATATTCGTTTGGGACCCAGGAGGATTCCGACAACTACAGGGGAAGCTCATGAGAAGGAGCTCATGATTTTTGCAGCTATGGAGTATGATGCATGAGCATCTCTCCACGAAGCCATCCATCCAGCCACGTCAGCGCGCACGCACTCAAAGGTTGAAGAGAGGCGCAGACTCATTCAAATTTGAAATGAATGTAATTAAACATGCTTAGGCTGGTGAGCCATGAAATCCATGCCTTTGTGTAGGCGTTAGGTAGTTCGGCCATTAATGTTTATATGGATGAGATCTAGTTCTGGATAGCAGACTAGACAACCCCTTAAATGTAAGTTATTAGGGTAGCTGAAGTTTGGGAAGAAGCGCTCAATTGAGCCACCTCATGTAAAAGAGATTTTGATATCTCATTTTGGGAGAGTTGAGCTAGTGAGGATCTGCATAAAGAGATAGCACTTTGGTGCGTAAAGACTCTGCAGAGGCACATGAGTCAAAAGGAATCCTTCGTGGAGTCGAAGGAAGAGAAGCTCAGGAGGGGCAACATTATCATATGCACGACAGAACTCAAGGTTCGAGAGTTCACAGACAAGAAGGCAGACGGAGGCTAAGACCTTTGAGAGGACTCGAGGATTCTTCCGAGTGCAAGAAGAAGCGTGTGCATGCTCAGGCGGAGAAGCACCAGCCGTCAGATCGGCAGGCAAAGAGATCTGGACCGTTGAGGAGTTACGTCCAGGAAGAGCTCAGGAGGAGCGCACAAGAAAACAAATCTGGGTCATCAGATCTGAGCAGGAATCCCGTCAGTCGTTAGATCTGCGGGAGCTGCGGGGAATTTAACCCCGTGAACAGGAAGGGGGAAGTCCTGCCATGAGAACCATTGGTTCCATTCATGGATTGGTCCATCGGGACTTCGTGAATAAAACGTTGAATGATTGTCTATGGGAGCCGCAAGGTCGCGAGAGGCGATATCCCGAGGACTACATCAGCAGGGTGGATCCTATCGAAGGCGGCGAAGTGACCGTCGCATATTGGAACCTCGCGAGTGGAAGAGTTAAGAAGTGTGCGTTAGAAGTCATGAGGTCGCGAGGGTGTGATATCAGCGATTCGACGTCTCGGGCCTCGGAAGCTGACATTGGAGTCATTGGACCTCGCGAGCGGCAAAGTCGTGAGGGAGCGAGATCACGAATCTCGGCGACTCGGTGCATCGGGACTCGGAAGTCAAAGGAATCAGCGTTTGAGGTCGCGAGCAGCGAAAGCGCGAGGTGATGAGTCGCGGAAGTGCGAGGTTAGTATCGGCGCTCGACATATCAGTTATCGGGAATTGGAAGCCGAAAACTTGGTATAGCAAGCGGCGAAGTCGCGATAGGATAAGTCGCGATAGGAGGAAAGGCCATGATTGCGGGAATCTAGTCATATGGGGGAAGATTGGCAGAAGTCTAGCGCATAGGGGCCGAAGAGCTCACCAGTGATAGGAGAGTCGAGAGGACTACAACTCTCGACAACAATAACCCCGAAGCCCCGATACTTGAGTCGGGGATAACCTCGGTAAAGTGTAGAAGGCCGAGGGGTGGAAATAAGGACCTGTGGAACGGGTATTGCACCGTGATTCCACTCAGGAATCTAAAGAGCCGCTTGGGCCCAACAGAAGAGGAATTTTAATCAATCCTGTGAGAAGGAGGTGTTGGTGAGAGACCCTGCGGGGTGATAGGCTGGACCTCGTCTGCGTCATAATTGCAACAAATAACATAAAAAATACATACTCTTATGCAATGCAGGGTGACGAGTTTGGTACTGAAACCATGGAGGAAGACCTCTAGCTTGGTTACAAGTATGACTATAAAGTTGTAGTTGAACGCCGAAAAATCTTGGGGCAGATACCAAGAACCACTTTGCAGGATAAGATAAATAAAATTAAATCCACATTAACATTTATTATTAAAAGAATATAGTCATGTTGGATATTATTAATATTTAC
>SNQJ01S0043119.1:14844-24953 GCA_010110895.2 Picea sitchensis | reverse complement strand
TGAACTTGTACAATGGACAATTTGACGACTCGGCTCATCGGGGCTTCCGTGATAAAAGATGTCAATTATTGATGCATTCTATGAACATGCCTCCATCTGTTGGACTTTTGCTTTCGGCTATCCTTCAGTGTCTAAAAGAGTAGTTTGGATACGGAATGTCCTCAACATTCAATTATACAAGGTGACTTCCAATAAGAACAATTGTTCTTGAAACCGGGGCTGCCAACTTATATCAAGATACAAGAGTTCCTACTTTCTTTTACATAAACACGTATATAAAAACTTTAAACTCACCACACACCATATATATATATATACATATCAGTAGACAAGACAAGCATATCCTCTACGGTGGCTCCCAAGCCATCATGCCACTCCTTTCGTTCATAATGGCCCATCCCACAACAACTCGATCCATTTCCATTAGCTCTTCGGTATGATCAGGATTTAACTCAGACGATGGTTCAATTCCCATGAATGATTGTTCTCCTATCTCATCAGCAGCTCTTTAAGCACATGGACGGTGCTCTCAACAATTTGAACCTCGGATTCAGTGAACAACATAAATCAAACAAGAGGGCAGCAACAATGATTGCCTATCCTCACGATAATGGAGGATTGGGTCTGGTTCCAAATTCTTCACCTCGTCTGCAGTGGCTTGTGCTTTCAGCGATCTGGGCTAGGCAACTCACCTCTTCATATAGCACGTCTGCAAGGGGTTCCTCAATCAGCGATCTGACTGGCTATGGTGAGGAGACAGGGACAAAGAAGCAATTTGCACAACGATGGATGAGTTTCTTTCCAGCTCGTCTAAACAGTGGAAATCCATCAATCTATTTGTTGATAGGTTGATTTTGAACAGTTTGACATCTCTACACTATTGCACTGCACGAAACGGGTTTCCTCTTTTGCACATTGATCGCTACTCTACCTTCCTCGACATCAATGAATTTCATCATGATTCACCTCTGTAATTTCGTGGTAGCTCCACATCATATAAACATATATATCAATAGAAAACCAAGGGAAAAACTGGCATATTGTCTGCGATGGATCTTTACAGGTAGGCAGGGGCGGATGTGCTGGCTTCTGATCAACGGATGTTGGATTCCTGCGATCAACAATCAATTATGCAGATTTGAAAGATGATATCTCTACGCTCTCAGCGTAGAACTGTGCAGCCTAAAGTCGAGGCAACAATTACATCATCGGCAAGTGCCGTCAATCCACTAGAAGATGTCATTGATCCTCTTCATTGCTTGCTAATCTCCTTGCTGGACCTTCATCACTCTTCGAACAACATTGCTCTCAATAAACAGCCATCTCCTCAACAAATTTCAGCAGGCTCTGTGATCCAAACAAATAAAAAATTCAACAGCGTCTCCTCATCTGATCGGATTCACAACCTCAGGCTCTGATACCAAATTAGGAATGAGGAGAGCAGAGATACACACAATAGATAATTGTATTACTCACATACATAGGTACATATATAGTTGAACTCAGATTCAACTTACCCCAAACATAGCTATGGAGGTTGAGAGAATATCTCAACAACTCCTACAAATCTTCAACCAACCCGTAAATTAATCATTAATTATAACAATATACTATATCTATAATTATATACTCTATATATAATTAATTTATTAATATTTTGTTCTAGTTGAATCCAATAATTTGTTTGAATTGAGAACTTTTCTTGGTTGGTAAAGATTCTAAGAGTGAAAAGTGAGGAGTTTTCTCTCTTTAAGTAAGGTTTAAGTTTCATAAGGACTTAGTGTGAAGTCATGGAACACTTTAAAATAATGTTCAAATTTAATTTATTTAATAATTAGAAAATTGTAATTAAGAAAATATTTATATTTTAATTTATTTAATAATTAGATAAAATAAAATTAATTTTTATTGATGGCAAAAAAGAATATGTTACTTTTGTCATATCAAGAGAGTTGAAGATCAAAAACACTTTCTCCTAGAGTGTTTAGAGTATTTTGGGTATACTTAAAAATTAGATCCCAATTTCAAAATATCTGTCACAATACTAATCCTCCTAATCGTCAAAGTCATCAAAACTTTAATGATCTTTAAACTCTTATTTTAATGTTTTTTAAGTATCTAAATAATATTTTAAAGAAATACAAGTGATCTCTTACTTTTCTTAATATCCTCTTACTTTTCTTAAGATATGATAATATACTAAGTAGCAAAAGCTTCTTTTCAACCCTAAAAATTATAAAAAAAAATCATACTCTTAAAGTTTAAGAAAAACATCTAAGAATCAATTATATAATTAATTATATTTAATTATGATGATGATTTCATCCTATGGCGTTTTAGAAATATGAGGTGTTAAACCGTGACCAGAGATACAAGGCTCGAACTCATGACCTCTCCCCAGAAGAGTATGTGCACGTCTTACCATTTATACTATCCCATGGAGCTGATTCTCAACCACTCTTAAAGTCCATATATCATAATAATTTTAATTTTATTATTAATATGCATAGTATAACATTAGCTCTTTAGTGAATTTTTAATATTAATTTGCATGCTATCTTTTTAGTGAATTTTAATATTAATTTCCATGCTATAACATTAATTGTTGGGTGAATTTTATTTGTAATTTACACTATTTAAATTTAAATTCAATTCATACTATTTAAATTTAAATTGTATAATTATAAATATTATTTATTTAATTATGTGTTGTTTGTAAAAATTAGTTAATAAAATTTATTGAACTTCTTAAAAACATTAAATTTATTATATGCAATTCATACTATTTAAATTTAAATTACATAATTATAAATATTTTTATTTAATTATGTGTTGTTTGTAAAAATTAGTTAATAAAATTTATTTAAATTATTAAAAAACATTAAATTTATTATAGGCATGATAATTTAAGATGAAATATTTTTCATTTTCTTATTTGTATTCCTCGATGATTTAACCAATATTTGACATTTTTATGCCATTCTCGCTTGAGATTTTGGTGGTTTTGGCTAGAATTTAAAACAATTTTGGGAAGCTTCTTGTCATCCATTTTGTTTATCTTATTCTTGTACATTAGATACCTAATCATAACAATACTCTCAATGGGAGAAGACTTGCTTTTATAAAGAAGATAGGATAAACTGTATTGCTCTTAATTTTAAAATTATAAATTATAAAATTCTTTTGGATTTGTTCTATCTTTCTCAAGAATTATAATTATTTTTTATAATTTTTTTATCAATGTTAAAATATTTTTTTATTAACTAAATTTTAATTACTCCCACTTAAATGTACACCACATTAAAATTCGATAGATTATCCCCATTATCCCCACAGCTCAGATGCAACTCATTGCAAGTCACCATTGACATATATTTAATATATAAGGAGGATAGGATAGGTTGTATTGCTCTTAATTTTAAAATTATAGGATAAGGTGTATTGTTCTTAATTTTAAAATTATAAGAAAAGACTTGCTTTTATGAGGAGGATAAAATAGGCTGTATTACTTTTAATTTTAAAATTATATATTATAAAATTCTTTTAATTTTAAAATTATAAATTATAAAATTCTTTTAGATTTGTTCTATTTTTCTCAAAAATTATAACTAATTTTTATAATTGTTTTATCATTAAATATAGTAAAATAAATTTTAATTACTCCCAATTAAATTTACACCACATTAAAAGTCGATCGATTATCCCCACAGCTCAGATGCAACTCAGAGCAAGTCACCATTGACATATATTTCATATACTGAACATGCATAGGCATTAAGAGTTACATGAAGAGAGGAGACTCTTAATGCCCATCTACTCTGATTTATCTATTTTATAATGCTTTAAGGCTCATATTTTTACTTTTACACGAGGAATTTCTTTTGGGCGCGGACCTCTTTTATCTATTTTATAATGCTTTAAGGCTCATATTTTTACTTTTACACGACGAATTTCTTTTGGGCGTGGACTTCTTTTGACTTCGGGCAGACTTACATCCTTTGGACGTGGATTTCTTTTGACAATACTCCACTTCTGTGATTCGGTCTCACCCAAAACTTCGTCAAATAGAGTGAGCTGCCGAATGGGAAGGGAGGTTTCGTATCTTCCTCTCATCTTTGGTCTCCTTGACTCTCCGAATTTGTATCTTCTTAACCCGACGGTAGATTCGGGTGATCCGAGGGCAGCCACAAAGTGAACCATTTAGCTTGCTCGATGATCCAAATCTACAATTGGTGAAGCTCTTCTTGAATGGCGTGAGTCCTTTCAACTGATTTTTATGTAGTCAAATTTCATGTACAGTGACCAGCTACTAAGAGGAGTTCGACTTGCAAAACTATTGTTTCAACCGTATATAAGAAATAAATCAACAGTTCGAGTTAAATTGGTTATTACTCTTAAATTTGGTAACATGGGATGTTTAATCCAAATTACATTATTTAAAAATATTAATTCCGTGGGTTATGGAGTACCCTATGTGAAATGTAGTAATGAGTTCTGTTGATTTTCCAACATTGGGAATGTTAGGTTTCAGGTGTAAACATGGGTAGTGTCAGGGGTTAGTCTAGGCTCTAGGTGTAAGCATAGGTAGTGTCAGAGAAACAAGTGTAATTCATTCACAGTGGGTTTCATGAAGGAAATCATTTAACAAACAAAAAAAACAAAAATAAGAGATTTAACATCACATGGTTGTATATCAAATGAAGAGCCAAGGAAGGCACCTTATCAAAATGAGGAAAGTGAGAGTTTTGTCGAAGCCAGTCTTAGCAGCAACGTCTCAGCTGCAAAGGACATGAGGCAGAGCAACCCAATGTATGGCGGTCATACGAGTGAAATTACCATCTCTGAAACCCCTCTTCGTTGTCTCTGAGAGCAACAAATGGTTAATTTGTTTCGCACTGACATAGGGAGCCAAGACACTGTTGATATCGGCACTGGGAAGCTCTAAAGTGAGGGGGTTTATGCCGGATTCGGGCTTTCCCACTTCGATTCCGGCTTCCAGAGATTTGATCTCTTGCACTTCACTCCCACCTCATTCACTTGCTCTCTTAGTAACTTCCATGGAAGGTTTTGTTCCCCTCGTCTTCCATACTTTTCTTTTCCACATGGAGACTGTCTTAATATCTGTTCATTTTGACAGAAAATGCTCATTTGGTCAGTGGATTCATGGAAAGGGAGTGATCGTCGTCTCTGGGATGGGCAGAGTTGGGAAGAATCACAACTACTTATTTATAGAGTTGGTTTTCTAAAGAAACTATGTGAAAGAGTGAGTCGAAACACTAATTCATTGCAGAAGGTTCACACACATGTATTTCATTTTCCGCTCTATCCAGAAGCAAGTCAGATACCGGTGGCAAACTTGAACTTGGTATTGAATTTCGTATTCGGGCTACTTGTTCTAGGCGACGTAAAAATTATTAATAAACTTATCTAATCAAAGTGACATTTCTATTACTCGAGCAGTGTTCCAAGCGACATGGCAATTTTCAGTGTTTTATTTTTTTAATTTAATTTTTATTAAATTGTTTTAAAGAAATGTCACGTCCAAGCAGCATTATTTAGTCCAATCAACCTCTATGACCAATCACAAAATAGAGATTCAAATTCTATAAAACATGAAATATATTTTAAAAATTTATGAAAAATCATTTGAATAAAAAAAATTACCAAAACTTTAGAGAACATAGGGAATTTTTGTTTTAATTAAATGAAGTCGACTATGTTTGTCCGCGTGAGCGATTGCTATATTCCCTGCTTTGGCAGGGACTAATATATAACATTTAATATGGTAGAGTTAATCAAATAACATTTAATATGGTAGTTAGGATAAAAAGGATTATCAATTCACTGTATTTTTAAACAATTATTTTTGTATCCTTGTAAATATCGGATTTATAGAGTACCCTGAGAGCCAAGATTAGATTCACATAAACACCTAATGCCTTAGATTATCTTAAATTTTAGTTTGTGATACTCACTCAAATTGCATAGGTTTGAGGAGATAGGTATTACTATGACTATAATAGAAATATTTGTATGATTAAATAGATATACTCTTTTTTTATTTTTTATTTATAGGATTAAATGTATATATTAATGTAGGGATAATTTTTATTATAATTTTATAAAAGATTATGTATATTTATTAAAATTGAATGAAAAAATAATTGTGAAAAACAATCATTTTATATGTGATACTCAATAAAAATGGATGTAAACATTTCTCATTTCAGGTAAAAGAAGGAAACACTAATGTGATGCAGACTTCCCTTTTCTCCTTAGGGCTATGCAACCTCTCGGTCTAGGATCGATCAAGAAACTGAGTCGGATTGACCCTTTGGGTCTCTACTGGACTCCAAACCCACTTACACAAGTTCTTTCTCCAAACACGCAAGTCGTATGAGACCCACAAGCTCTCTCCTGAGCACTATCCAATTGCCACGCAAACTAGAAACTAGCTCCACCCAGGCTAAACGCCTTCCCTTTTGTGACCACGACTGCGACCACCCACCTCACCAACAAGCGCTTCGCGACTTCGCGTGTCGGGTGTTTGCACCTACGCCAACCCTGACTCTCCGACTCCAGAAATCCCGAAATGGGGCCTAGCGCGTGCTAGCTCCTCCCTTAACCTTTGACGATATGACCCATCACTATGACCTGGGGCCAATATCTCGAGCACTTCGCGGTTTCGCATTTCGCGTCCACAGAGGATTTTACTTGCTCATCTTCCCGATTTCTGAAACCCTGAAACCTAGGTTCTCCTTACGTTAGATCAACAATCCACAATTTGGGTGATCTGACGGTCTTGCTTTCCCCTTCGCAATTCACGAAGTTGAAGGACTACTCTCCTCTCTTCTCCCGATCTCCGAACTCGCGAATTCCTTGGGGCCAGATCTACGGCCTACATCCTTCCTCCAATCAACGGCTATGATCGTTTCACAAACTTGGGTTTCGCAATTTTTCTTGCCCTGTGCACTTCCAAGGGTTAAAGCCCATGCACTTATCTCTGGATCCAATGACTGTTGGTCCACACGCTGAGATCTAATGATCCAGATCCGATCTTCTCTCCGCGCTTCCTCTAGTCACTGGACGTTAATCTAACCATCCAGATTCCTCCACGACCGACCTAACAATTGGTTCCGCTCCTTCTCTTGAGTTTTTGATTCGTCTAACTCAGAAAGTTTCTAAGTCTTCAAAGGTCTCTACCTTTGAACTTACTTGTGAGTCTGTCTCTCGGACTTCGACTACGCTTCTGAAAAGTGCCACTCCTCCTGATCTTGGCCTTCGTGAGGCTTCGATTTCCCACGCACTCATTGTGTTCAGGGACTTCAATAACTCAGATCCAAAGGATTTCTTGAAGAGAAATTCCTCTCGCCCTCCTGGCGTTCTCCTTTTTCTCTATGTACACTTTGCACCAGATTCCTACATAGGTTCGAATTCCTGCGGATGACTGTGCTCCCCTTGCAGCAATTACTTTGCACTCCTTGCAAAGGGAAAGTTTCACTCTATCTCTTCTGAACTTCAGAATCGAAAAAGATTCCTTCAATGCACTCCTTGTGTTCTGTGTGCACGCTTTGCACCACTCGACAGAAGAGAAACAATTTAAAATTATCCTAACATTCACAATTCCATCTACTCATAATGGAATTCATTCATTCATTTATGAAAACACAATAACAGGGAATTTCAAACACTGTTTGCACCATGCATTAGATCAATTTTACTTTGTTATATTCCAAAATGAAAAATGGTTAACTGTAAATGAAAACCCAAAAACTGAAACTCAGAAATCTCCTACTAACTTGCAGCTACTAACTTCTAACTACTTTGAGCTAGCCTCATTTGGGCGTACAAAACCTCTATTTATCTCAGAGGGCTCTTAGGGTTCCCCTGAACTACTTGTCTACATCAAAACCTAATCTACGACTATCTTAGTCCAGTCGCATTCTAGAGCTGGAGTGGAAACTCCCACTTTGCTCGCGATCACTCAAGCGTGCCTTGAAGGATTTTTCTGACACTGATTTAAGGCGGACTTCAAAATATCGACTGTAACCGCCAGCATTGAGGTTTCGTACAGATTCCTAGACGCTGATAGGTCTTTCTTCGCGTGCCTGCCAGCGATGCTCCTGCATCATCATGTCTTATATTCTAATTATTTATTGTTCAACAATATAGAGTGTGGTTGTTTTAAAGTCTAGTTCTTAGGTTGGGTTAAATAGTTGTTAGTTAAGACTCTTTTGATGACATTCCTGTGTCAACTTACACTCTTTAATTATCTTTCATGTAAAAAAGTTGGAGTTGTACTATCATCACACTAACATCATTTTGACATTTTTTTGGTTACTACTAACTCTACGAGATTTTTGCAAGCATCCATAAGACTTGCTTGAAGTGGTGTCAAATGTAGTTTCTTCTTGACATAGAGATACATGGCAATTTAATTGCTTCTATATTACTAACTTTATCCAACGACCCTTCCATGCAAAAATATAAAACTTGCAACCATATGTAATTTTAATCTTTTCGGGGTTTGGTTTAGTGGTATCTATCATGTGTGAATCACATACTCCCCTAGATACAACTAAATATCCCTAAACTTGCCAATCTCCATGATGGAGGTGAACAATTCCATCCAAATTCTCTTATCCGTTGTCGCTTTTCATTCAACCCAAATCAATGATCACATGTAGGGGTTCGAAAGCATCATCTCTACTAATAACAACTTAACAATCCCTTGCATTGAAAATCACTAAGTTACCATCTACAATTAGATCACTTACAAAAAAAATTATCACTACCAACCTCTTTCTTCAAAAACTCTACATCTTTTTGTTAAGTAGTGAGCTCTACCAACCTCTCAAGAATGTCCTATGTTTCATCTTCTATGTGGAGCATAGCATCCAAAAAAAAAAGATGTTCGCTCAATAATACAAGTCAACTCAGAATTGAAAAAAAGTGTCATGGTTGGTCAACATCGCTGTGCACTAATGTAGCACATGCTCCATGTTAATTTCTTCATTTGTTCTATCTTTCTCAATAATTGTAATTAATTTTTATAAATTTTTTATCATTAAAATATGTTAAAATATTTTTTTATTAAATGAATTTTAAATACTCCATGTTAAATGCGCACCACATTAAAAATCCATCGATTATCCCACAGCTCAGATGCAACTCATAGCAAGTCACCATTGACATATATTTAATATACTGAACATGCATAGGCATTGAGAGTTACATGAAGAGAGGAGACTCTTAATGCCCATCTACTCTGATTTATCTATTTTATAATGCTTTAAGGCTCATATTTTTACTTTTACACGAGGAATTTCTTTTGGGCGCGGACTTCTTTTATCTATTTTATAATGCTTTAAGGCTCATATTTTTACTTTTACACGACGAATTTCTTTTGGGCGTGGACTTCTTTTGACTTCGGGCAGACTTACATCCTTTGGACGTGGATTTCTTTTGACAATACTCGACTTCTGTGATTCGTTCTCACCCAAAACTTCGTCAAATAGAGTGAGCTGTCGAATGGGAAGGGAGGTTTCGTATCTTCTTCTCATCTTTGGTCTCTTTGACTCTTTGACTCTCCGACTCTTCTCATCTTTGGTCTCTTTGACTCTCCGAATTTTTATCTTCTTAACCCGACGGTAGATTCGGGTGATCCGAGGGCAGCCACAAAGTGAACCATTTAGCTTGCTCGATGATCCAAATCTACAATTGGTGAAGCTCTTCTTGAATGGCGTGAGTCCTTTCAACTGATTTTTATGTAGTCAAATTTCATGTACAGTGACCAGCTACTAAGAGGAGTTCGACTTACAAAACTATTGTTTCGACCGTATATCAGAAATAAATCAACAGTTAATTACTCTTAAATTTGGTAACATGGGATGTTTAATCCAAATTACATTATTTAAAAAAATAAAAAATTCAGTGGTTGTGATGAAAAAATTAAAAATAAAAATATGTTAATAATATCATATTAAAATTAAGCTACATATTTGATGACTTTAAATCCTGTAAATAGATTTTATGACCGTAGTATAATCACCCATTGAAGTGAATAAAAATGGATGAACATGGTGTATCAATAGATTCAATACATAATA
>SNQJ01S0043118.1:45890-59885 GCA_010110895.2 Picea sitchensis | reverse complement strand
GATCCATTTCAGAGTATCTCATTAAATGGAGGAAACTATCGGCTGAAGATTCCACTTGGGAAGATGAGTCTTTTATACAGAAGCATCCAGAGTTACTCAAGCGTTGAGGACAACACTTGTCTCAAGGGGAGGGGCATGTTAAGATTTAAATAGTGGCTCATTACCCCTTAATTAGGGCATATTATATTAGTAATGTTGTTTTATCTATGTCGACTTTAGTCCATTAGTTGTAATTATACCTCCTAGTCTCCTATATATACCAAGGAAACATTTTCATTTTGAATCATCTTGTAATTGTACATTTATGTGGGCATAAGGAGGCTTCCCCTTCGAAGAGGCTTATTATATGAGTTTCTCTCTTTTTCAAGGCGTTGAGTACTTATTCTGAGGTTTTTCTATGCTATATTGATATTTGGTTCTTAAAAACTAGGGGTTAATTTCATGAATCTAAACTCTGAAAATCAGCAAACTGATATTTCTGTCAAAAGCTCTGATATCAGTCCCAACTTGGAAGAATGGACTTTGTACAAAGATATCATTTATTTTCTGCAAAATTTGCAGCCTCCTAGTGGTTTGGAGAAGAACAAGGTAAGAGATTTGAAGCTAAAGGCAATCATATATTGTCTCATTGATCACATATTGTATTGGAAATACCCTCTAGGGATTCTCTTGAGATGTCTAGATCCACAAGAGGCTCAAAAGGCCATGACTGATTTTCATGACAACTTGTGTGGGGGTCATCACTTTTGGAGAAGCACAACATATAAGATCCTCGGAGCTGGGTGTTTTTGTTTTCTGATGTTTGTGCGAAGATTAGAACCTGTGACAAATGTCATAAGTTGTTAAGAAAGAAGGAGCTCAAATATTTTCCTCTGAAACTTGTGGTGGTTTTTGGCCCCTTTCAACAGTGGGGACTTGAATTCATTGGGGAAATCCATCCAGCATTAAGTCATCAACATGGGTGGATTTTGACTGCAACTGACTATTTCAAAATGTGGATAGAAGACATTCCTACGAGTGCCTCACACAAGGTAATCATTGGTTTTCTTGAAGATATTATGTCAATATTTGGTTGTCCAAGCAATATTGTTACTGACAATGCTACATCATTCAAAGTTGAACCATTGGTGAAGTTTTGTGATAAGTATGTGGTTTCATTAGTCCATTCTACTCCTTATTACCCCCAAGGAAATGGTTTAGTAGAATCCTCTAACAAGATCCTTAAAAATATCATCAAGAAGTTACTGGAGGACAACAAGAAAGCTTGGGACTCAAAGTTGAAATCTTCCTTATGGGATGATAGAGTTACTACAAAGAGATCACTTGGTGTTTCCCCCTTCCAACTTGTATATGGGATTGAAGCTAATTTTCGTACTCAAATTTCCTTACCTATGGAAAAGTTCCTTCAAGATCAACAAGGAGAACTAGATGATATGGTCAGAAGGATACAATAGCTAGTAGAAGTACAATAAACTAGGGAGAAACTCTTTGATAAAGCACAAAACCATCAACAGAAGATCAAGCAAGCCTTTGAAAAGAAGGTAAGCAAAGAGTATTTCCAGCTGGGAGATATGGTGCTCAAGTGGGATGCACCTAAGAAATACAAAGAAAAACATGGTAAATTTGAAGCCTTGTGGATTGGTCCTTTCAATATTTCTGAAGTTTTTCAAAATAATACTTATAAATTGTAGAACTTGGAGGATTTTGAAGCTTTTGGTGGCCATGTTAATGGGCACTTTTTGAAGAAGTATTTTGTTTGAGCCATGAGTGGTTTTCCCATCCATTGTAAATATCATTTTTTGTTTTTCTTTCTATTTGAATAAATGACCCCATAGCCCTAGGATAAGACATTGAAGTTGCTTGTTCTTGGCAGCTCACAAGGAGCATGCCATCCCTTGTGGAGACAATGTTATCACATGAAGTTGCTAAAGGTATCATGAAGTTTTTGTGGGTCAATTCATCCTTATATTTTTAATTTTTTATCCTTAGTCTTGTTTAAGTTTCACTTTCGATCTCCTCTTTATGGTTTTCTTAGGTTTTCGCACAACTAAATTTAAGGTTGAATGTTGGCCCATACCTTTGGTTTATACCTTCATCTCATCACATGATTATAAAACCATCACTATCACCCTTATGCCACCACTATCCTTACATGTCACTACTTCCACTATGTGCTTTAACCCCTCCACTTTGTCCCTCTACCTGTTAGAAGGTCAAATCAAAATCGTTTTAGTACGTTGCCATCTCATCAGGAAATTTTGTAGTGCATCTTGAGTACATCTTCCCTCTTTACCATTATTGCACTTATGATGCTTGTGTCAGTCGATCTCATTGTTTTCATCATCCATGATTTAAAGGAAATAAATTGGGATTTAGTCATTTAAGGTTGTCTAACTGTTTTCTCAAAGATTTGAATTTTTCTCCTAGTTTGGCGCTGCAGAAACTCCTAAGTTCAGACAGGTGCTCAGAATCTGCTACAGACTAGATGGAAGATGGGAATTGAAGGTTAGAGTTGTTGCAGGTAGTTTTATACAATCTGGAGCATAACTACATTCAGGCCATGGTTTCTAGGTACTCCTTGATTTTTTTGAGTTGTGTTGAATATTGGATTAAGGATATGCTTGCGTTTATCCTCCTGGGCACTGCAAATTGATGGTCTATATTACCAACCTGCCTCTTTAACCTTTGCTATCACCAATTCTCATCTAGCTACACTATTTTCATCCTCTTATACTAAAATTTATCCCATCCTGTTGTAAGAGCCATCATGCATTTTTCTTTCTTGGCCTTTATTGTTATACTATGAAATCTGGTACAAATTGCACTACAGATCCCCTATTCTAGCATTGTGAGCCCATGCATCAAACTCAACATTGATATCCTCTGATCACATAACCTACATCATCTCATTTCCTTTAAAATTACAATTGGTATTTCAAATATAAAGTCTGTCTACTTGGAAATTTAAAGAGCCTTGCTGATTAAAATGGTGAGGACCTTGAAAATGATGGTGAATTGTTAGCTTAAAAATTTGGTATTTGTTTCCTCCTGGAATATCCATTTTCCTGAAGGATTTTCTTCCATATCTGAACCATCATTTTCCCTTCGATAAGCTCAACAGACAAACATACAGGAAAAATATGAATCCTTGGAAGAATCCATCTTTGAAAAGACCATCATTTCAAACCCTAATACCTTTGTCCTTTGTTTGGCCTCTCATATCTCTCAAATTATTGTAGTATTTTTCCTCCTATAATAAAAAATGGATACACCACAACAAAAGAAGTATCATAAGGGTGGGATTCTAGTTAGGACTGAGCCTTGTGATTTGTAGTTATTTGATATTGAACCTCTGATCAGAGAGGTCTTCCAGAGAGTTGGATGTTTAAATTTCTATCAGAATATGCAAAAGGGACACCCTAAGGTAGCCAAAGAGTTTTCCTTGAATTTTGATGGCACCAAAACCAAGGTGGTAACCCTTGAAATAGAGGTATTTGAAGCCACTATTGCAGCAGCCACTGAGATACCTAACACTGGTGAAAGATGGTTTAAATCCATGACTCTTAATGCAACCTTATCTAAAGAGTTCCTCAAACCAGAATGTCACAGAGATAACCTATCAAAGGGAGTGCCTACGAGCCACTTGGTTGAGGGATTTGACAAGATGTTAAAGGTGATCCTGAGATATTTTACCTATGAGGGAATATTCAATATGATTTACCAATACCACATTAGACCTTTTCTACACTTCCCTGGAAAATACCTAATGAACATCCCTTTCTATTTGTTTAGGAGTATGGGGAAAATGGTTGACAGGGTCCAGGCCAAGTCCAAGGCTATGGACACAAGTGTTTTCCACTCAGGGTTGATTAGGATGCTTATGATGGAGGAGTTGAAGAAAATAAACATAGCTTGGGAGAAATTCATTTCCTCTGACATATGCAATGAAATGTAGCCCATACTCCTCAATCTAAGGTTCATAGCCCTTTGCAAGCTGCTAGTGTTGTTCACACAGAAAAAAGTAAAAAGAGAAATGGAAAACACATTTCCAAATATGATGAGGCTCCTAAAGAAAAATAAGAAGAAGAAGGGGGAGCTCTATTACACATAAAAATTACTCACTTTGATAGTGTCGCAAGTGTCGTCATTACAAGTGTTGTAAGTGTCACATCTTGTCCGCAAGTGTCGCATCTTGACTACACGTGTTGCAAGTGTCACAAACATCATGCTATCATCTTGCCTATGTCGTTTCTCTAACGACATCACAAAGACACTTAAGACACCCCAAAGACTAGTTTTGAAGAAGAGAAATCACTTGACAGGGAGTATAAACCTTTTACCACTGAAAGAACCACTAAAAAATGGATTTTGGAGAGGAGCGCTCCCCTACCCACTATCAGGGAGTGATAGCACTCCCTGATCCTCTTTGGGGGAGTGTTTGACCACCCTGTGCACCCTTTTTGGGGAGCTCTACTCTTTCTGAGCAATTTTTGGGTTTGTTGAGACAAATCAGAGAAGAATCCCTCAATTTCTGAAGGTGGTTGGATTCGAATAGATGGTCAAGGCATGATATTAGGGAAGATCCTCAACTGAAGGAGAGGAATCCTCAAATTATCCCAAACATCTCTCAAGTGGTTGGGCCTCTCCAAGTTTATATAAGGAGGCCTTGTCATGGTGAAAGGTACATGAGAAAGATTGGAGGTATAAAACCTATGATCTCATAGGCAACATACAAAGACAGTGGAGACTAGAGATTGATACCAAACTTATGATCATGTAAGTGGTATGAATAGAAGAGATTGGAGATGTGACACTTATGATCTCATAAGTGATATGTCATCAAATAAATTAGTGTAGATTACTTGACCAAAGGGGTTGGACAAGGAGAACTAGAAGAAGCTATTGCACCTTCATCAAAGGATTGTAAGTACTTTTACTTGTTCTCATTAATAATCAATGCTTGGCCTGTTTATTTCAAACGTATGCTTGTTCCACATGTGTTTGTTTGCTGTAGATGGATCAATATTTGAGCTAATTGCAGTAGAGTAGGAAGTTCATTGTATCTTTGTTTGTTCTACAAGATATATCCGGGAGCTCAGGATCATAGCTCAGCCTGGACTTTGCAAAGACAAACGTCATTAACAAGGCACATATCTTTCTTCTTCTCCTTCGTATATTAGCTTGATTAGATCTAAAAGGATGTCAATTTCCATGTTAAGCACTTTTCTATCTTGGCCTTAGGATTCTAGAGACCAAGAGGCAATCCACTTATCCACAGGGGGATTCACCTACAACAAAAATTGGTGACTCCACTGGGGAGGAGCTCTGATTTTTGTTTCCTTTCCTAGATCTTGTTTTGAATCTTGTATTTTTTTGATTTCCTCTTTATTTCATCATCATCGCCCTGATTGATTGAATTTGCTTGATTTTTTTGAGTTTCTGGGCATTTTTCTGAGATTTTGAAGTACAACGCTCCCCTACCCTTGTTATCAGAGCACCAACACTCCTTGGTGGTCTTACACAGAGTGTTGGAACACTCTGGTTCCCCTTACACCAGAGCACTACCCCATTTTCGGTGAAAAATCCTCTAGTTTTTCTGTTTCTGAGTTTAGTTTTTGCCTTTTTCATTTCCTGAGGGTCTCATACTCTCAGTCCATCTTAGTATTGTTTTCTAAGGATTGATCTCTTCTTGTTTGGGGATTTGGAATTTTATTTCCTTGCCTTGAATTCACTCTTTGTCTTTGCTGACCTAGATCAGTTATCTTGTTGTTTTCTTCTCCTTTATCTGACCGAGTGGAAGCTTTTGTGAGGAAATCCAAAGGTCTGTGAACCTTTTCATTTGATCGTTGAGGTCATTTTTCCAACATTTCTCTTTTGTTTGAGGTTTTTTGGTTCTTGTTTGCAAATTTGGTTATCTTTGTCCTTCTTGTTTATTCACAACAAGAGTGTATTTTTTGTTTAATGTGAGGTTTGATTTTGTTTGTTTAATCCTGAAGTCTAATTGACATCTAGAAGTTTTACATCTATTTATCATTCACATATAAGCAAACAAACATATTTTAGTGATTGGTTTGGATATTAGAAGGCATTTCTGAAATTTTTAGCATTGCATTGGATTTGATTGAGAAACAATTGATTGAGGACATTGCATCTTAGTGTTTGATAGTGAAAACAACTCTTTCTCTTTCCCTTAAATAGCCATTCATCGAAAGACAAGTATGCTTATCATTTTCTTATGAATTTTTGGGAATTGAGTCATCATACCATCAGTTTCATTGTCATACACCCTTTGAGTAAAGAACAGCTGCAAAATGAATGCTAATTAAAAATTATCTAGAACATTTTTTTTTAGGATCTTCCACCAACATTAGACTAGGATTAGCACTTTGGATTAGGCTGTGAGTACAACTCTCCAAATTTTTCAAAACAAACATTAGCATCTTGAGATAGGGAGAGTCAAATCCAATTGTCATATAGGATTTCTAGGATCCCCCTCTCACACAGGGGTTACGCATGAGGTCACATTTGGGTGAGTTAAGGAGATTATCCCTCCGTGATTCAACTGTTTGTAGTGGTCGGATCGTATATTTGGGGTCACTTGAGGTTATACCCATGATTATGTGTGGGATCCTCTCAAGTTGATTTCAAACTTTTTATCCTGCCCATACATTCAGATCGGACTATCGACTGTACCCGCCCAGGGGATGTATGTGAGTTGGTGTCCTTAGTTGTCATAATATTTAGGTACTTACACGAGGTGATGGTGAAGGGAAGTCTCACTGTACCTAGAACAAACATTGGTCAAAATCACTCGGGCTCCTTGGAGGGTAAATCCATAATTACTATGTGGAATCTTGCACCAAGGTGAAAGTTCGTTAAGCAGGTTGCCATTGTAACTGTTCCACCATATCCTAGCCCCTTCTTAACTTGATCACGCAATGTTGGATTTCATCACCAACTAGTACGATCATCGAGAGAAGTTTTGTTTTCTTGGTTTTGATTCCTAGATTTTATTAGCATATGTTGTGTCTTTTTGTTAGTTGGCCCTAGGTTTTCAGCGTGTACTATTATTCTCCAAAATTGAGCCTGTAGACAATAAAGGTCTTCATCGATCATGTAGGATGCAAGGGATTCCTCCGAAAGGCTACCAACCCTTGCCTCCTAACCCTCTAGAAGATAACTACCGTGGAGAGGTAGAAAATCAATCTAACGCTGGGAGTGTTGTTACTATTCCGTTAGACAACCCAGAAGGTGCTTTGGTTACAGTTAAGAATCCCACTCCTCGCAATACGTCTGTGTCGAAAATTCCTCTCGAACCACTTTTGCTTCTCTTAGACTCTCTTGGGAACGTCATAGACGAAGATGTACCACAATTATCTATGAGATATTTTACCGACACATATATGGGATCCACAGAACCAACCTTTGGTGATGAGTATAGGAATCATGTTCATCCTACCACTGCAGTAGATACAAATACCACACCTACTCGTTCTGTATGGAGGACTTCATCAGGACGTGATCTCTATGAGCATTTCGAATCCTTTCAACAACCCTTTAATCCTCATGACCCTCTTGTTGAAAGTGGGCCATCTGGTCAAACTATGAATCACCCCATCGATTAAGTAATTAACCCTACTATTGCATCAACACAATTCTATCCTAATGTTGGACTCATCACCTCTACTCATTCCCAAGGTACTTCAATCCCTACCTCCATTTTTAAAAACTTTTACTCTACAACTCTACATGTTCTGCATGATCCTGCTGGGACATCTTTTCACTTGAGAATGAAAACCCTTGCTAGCAAAATACAAAGGACTGGAGGGAAACCACCATCTAGTAGACCTATCCCTCCTGTAAGACCACCATTCTATGGCGGGCCTACCCCTCCCGGGGGACATCCCCCCTTTCATGTTCTTCTTGGATGGAAACCTCCATTTTTCAGTCATACCTAGGTCGTTAATCCACCACTGGTATGGGGGAAGCCTACGTCTATTGGAAACCCTTCAAAATCCTAGGGATTATCTTTTGAAGGCATATTTACCCAACCCCATGTTGGGGGGCACTCATATAATAACCCACAAGGAGGAGTATCAAATCATGTTCCTTCCAAACCATCTTATGGACAACCTTATCCGAGCATCCCAAACACCACCTGGAGTCCTCAAGGATAACAACCTTATCCTCCCCATGGGTCTAATGTGTATCTGCCTCCGAGATCTACTTCTTACCCTCCTCAAGGGCACAATGTTTATCCTCCTTATGGGAAAGAAAATCACCCTGCTTATAAATATTAGAACCCACTGGTTTATGCAAATGTTTCTCAGCCATCATTGAATCCTGTTTATCCTAGTCAGCAACAACCATATGTAGGAGGACCTACTGGTTACAATTATCCACCTAACCCAATTTATGGTCCTACTGATGTTCCTATATCACACCAGTATCATCCAAAAATTAACTGACAACTACCTTTCCTTGTGAATCTGGATCTCCCATAATTGTCTTGGTTAACCAATAATCCTATCTTTCATTCACCAGCTTGGCCAGTTATTCCAGCTAAACTTCCTCCTCATATTCTGAAATTTGACGGAAAATATGGAGAAGATCCAAATAACCATGTGATGAATTTACATTTGTTTTTTTTCATAAAAATCCCTCATGGATGATTCTATACTGATCCATATGGATATCGGTGGCCACCCACCTTTTCCATCTGGCTCAAAACAGTTTTCTGACAATTTTGGCAATTTACTATTTTTAGCAGTTTTAACTTCCGGGGCAATTTTGAGGAACAAAATGAAGGTTTTTCAGTATCGAGCTTCTAAATGATAGGTGAATCCATAATTGAGCCCCAAAAATTAATCTCCTCGATGATACCTTTCCAACGGGCTATCACATGCCTAAAATAGAGATCGTATGCAAAAGTTACGACCCCAGGAAGTTGATGTACTAACTTACCCAAACGGGGCCCACATGACTTTTGGTGCTTCATCTCCTAGAGTTAGGTTTTTGGATGCCTAGGGTTTTTGGCATTATTGATTATTGTAAAAATTCCTTCAAAGCCTCATTGTAACCTTCTTCTTGCAAATGTGCATTTCCGTCACATATCTTCTCAGAGATAAGCCGCCACCATTCCAGCAAGCTTGTTTCCGCTGCATTTTATAGTTTCAGCTTATTTTGTTATTGAATAGAAAAACAGTTTTACTGTATCTCTGTTATTTTGTGTTAAGAACCTATTAATAATCTGTATTCATTTCGTTCTACTCATAAAATATGAATCCTATGAAAGCAGTCGCTGGTGGTCGAAGTGAAAGCCTATGAATCAGATGTGGATTCTGACTCCGAGATAGAACCAGAAAGGGGAATATGGATCATTGACATGGAACCCAGTGCCACCATTGCTACCACCAAGCTCCAGCCTAGTGAACCAGATGAGCCAAAAGAAGGAGAGCACCTCTTCCATTCACAGATGTGGGTAAAAGGCACCCCGCTACACTTCATAGTTGATAGAAGTAGACAAAAGAACCTTATCTCAGTAGAGGTCGTCAAGCAACTGGCCCTACCAATAATGCCACACCCACAACCCTACACCATTGGATGGCTCCACGAAGGAAGCGATCTCCACGTCATCCAACAATGATGGTTGTCATACGTCATCAAGCCCTTCAAAGATGAGGTATTGTGTGATGTTTCTCCTCTCGAAGTTTGTGATGTTCTTTTGGGCCAACCTTATTTATGGAAACATCATTTTGTATATGAGTCTAGGCCTCATAGTGTTATTATTAATTTGAATAGGAAATTGTACAGGATACCCGAGGCAGTCCCACCTAATGCTATTTCCTTGATCTCTACTAAGAAATGCAGGAAGGTCATCTCTCATATGGGGAAGTTTGTCTTCTTCATTATTCTCTCTAAGAATAAGTGAAAGATCGCAGCCACATCCAAGGTCTCTACGGCCGACCTCTGCACACAGTAGAAGAAGGTAGATAATGTCATGGAAGAATACTCATATATCTTCTCCTCAGCTACAAGGGTACCTCTACACTGCCAGGTCAAGCACCCCATCGATCTGACCCCCAGCGCACCATTGCCCAATGGGCCAGTCTATCATCACTCTTTGTTAGAGAATGAGGAGATCAAGTGACAGATCCAAGAACTTCTCCACAAGGGGCACATCAACCCCAGCTCATCACCTTGTGGGAGACCAATCGTGATGGTACAGAGGAAAGATGGAACCTGACAACTCTATATTGATTACCGAACTCTGAATAAAATCACTGTCAGAAACCAGTACTCGATTCCCCGAATCGATGACCTCCTTGATCAACTCATAGGGGACAAATACTTTAGTAAGATTGATCTGAAGTCTGGCTAGCACCAGGTCCTGATAGAGTAGACAGATGTATGGAATACCACATTCAAATCAAAGGAAGGAATTTTGGAATGGTTGGTCATGCCCTTTGGTTTGACAAATTCTCTAGCCACTTTCATGAGGATGATGGATGATATCCTACAACCATTCACCAATACTTTTGTAGTGGTGTATCTGGATGACATTCTAATTTACAACAAGACTTGGTTCAAACACTTGTAGCATATTCAGCATGATCTGCACACCCTGCGACAGCACAAGCTATACGACAACTTTGAAAAATGCTCCTTCAGCATGGACAAGGTCCATTACTGGGGCTACATCATTGATCAACATGGCGTACATGTGGATCCAACCAAGATCCAAGTCCTCCATGACTGGCTAGCCCCAACAACACTCACTGAGCTTCAGAGCTTCTTGGGACTTGCTAATTTCTACCACAGATTCATGTTGGGTTTCTCGCATATTGCATGGGCCCTCAGCCAAATAAACAGGGGTGGTGGTAAGGAGAAATTTTCATGGGGCCAATCCCAACAACAAGTGTTCGATGTTTTGAAGCAGCACTTGTGCTCAGCCCCAGTACTTTCACTACCATACCTACAACATCCCTTTGAGATCGAGATAGATACTTCAGACTATGCTGTGGGCATTGTTCTCACTCAGCACAACCACCCCGTGGCCTATAAAAGTGAGACACTGTCAAATACTGTCCATAAGTACCCTACTTATGAAAAAGAAATGTACTCCATTGTGCAAGCATGCTGCCAGTGGAGACATTACATTCTTGGGAAGGAGACAGTCATCCACATTGATCATAAGCCACTATAGTTCATGCAGACACAGGGAAAATTTCAAAATGACCGCCATCAAAAGTGATCCACATACTTGAAACAATTCCACCTCAACATCAAGTATAAAACAGGAAGCACCAATCACGTCGTTGATTTCCTCAGCAGACCGCCAATCGCGACACTCACCACGGTTCTAGACTCTTGCATCCATGAGACATCTGGATGGCCACAACTCTATGAGACAGACCCTGACTTCACCACCACCTACCAAATGTTGGATGAAAATGTAGTTGTCGATAATTTCCATTTTCAGGATGGGTTGTTGTGTCGTCTGGGCCATATCTGTGTTCCATCAAGTCAGCGAGCAAATCTGATATGGGAAGCCCATTACAGTCAGGTGGCAGGACACTTCGGCATTGAAAAGACAGTGGTGATGCTACAAAAACATTTCTACTAGCTAACACTTTGACAGGAGGTTGAAAAATATATCAGGTCCTGCACTGCCTGCGCTATTGCCAAACTGAACACTAAGAAATAGGGCAAGTAAACCCCTATTCCTACTCCTCACAGGCCATGGGAATCCATCTCAATGGACTACATGTCAGGCCTCCCATCCACCAAGTGGGGAAATGACTGTGTTTTTCTGGTTGTTGATCACTTTTCTAAGATGGTGGTTCTAGTTGCTTGCAAGAATACCATAACAGCAGAGGCCTGTAACACACACACTACGGAATTTAAAACTTTTCGCCCCTTCTTTTCTTTTCTCTGAAGAATAGAATTCCCTGAGTCCCTATGGGACCTGATACAGACCTTGCCATCCCTTAACTACACTCATTTGATTGGTGTTTATGGCCACAGGCCTAACCAGTATGGCGTCCTTTCTCTCTTCGCGACACGGTGCTACCAGAGCGTCGAGTTTTTTGACTCTAATAAACCCCGAAAGTCAGCGATGGTTTGACTTCCTTTTCGCACTTCTCGCATCTCGCCACCTCATGAGTTGGGGCGTCGAACCTTCGTTCTCCTACCTCGCAAACCTTCGAGATGTGAAAGTCAGCGATGGTTTGACTTCCTTCTCGTACTTCTTGCATCTTGCCACCTCGTGAGTTGGGGTGTTGAACCTTCATGCTCCTACCTCGCGAACCTCCGAGATGTGAAATTCAGTGATGGTTTGACTTCCTTCTCGCACTTCTCACATCTCGCCACCTTGTGATTTGGGGCGTTGAACCTTCGTTCTCCTACCTCGCGAACCTACGAGACATGAAAGTCAGCGATGGTTTGACTTCCTTCTCACGCTTCTCGCATCTTGCCACCTTGCGAGTTGGGGCATCGAACCTTCGTGCTCTTACCTCATGAACCTTTGAGACATGAAAGTCAGCAATGGTTTGACTTCCTTCTCGTACTTCTCGCATCTCGCCACCTCGTGAGTTGGGGTGTCGAACCTTCGTGCTCCTACCTCGTGAACCTCTGAGACGCGAAAGTCAGTGATGGTTTGACATCCTTCTTGCACTTCTCGCATATTGCCACCTCGTGAGTTGGGGCATCGAACCTTCATGCTCCTACCTAAGGAACCTCTAAAACATGAGAAGTCAACAGAATGTTGACTCCTTCCCAGGTGACATGTGCCCACCCGTCGGCCATGCGGGCCCCACCTGATGGATGGATGTACCACATGTTCTCACAAGCCTCTGCCCTTGGCACTTCGCGACTTTGTGGGTTGAAGCACCCAACCCTTGCGCTCTCTTCTTGTGAAACCTTGAGACGTGATATCCCGAACTCGTATCTCTTCCGAACTGCACTAACCCTAACCGTCTTGCAACTTTGCAACATCCAACGGTTATCTTCACCACTTCTATCTTGAAGTGTCTCTGCTTTCCATTTCTTCACTCTTCTACGTGTGTCTCGATGTACATTTTTGACGACCCATATCTATTTCGCTCTAGCTAATCTAACGATAGTTGTAGCTCTTCCTTGAGCATGCACTTCTCTTCCTTCTTCTTGGAAGACTTCTTAAGTATCAAAGGTTTCAGCCTTTGCTTCTCCTCTGTGACCTTTGCAGCTATGGCTCCGTGCACAAAACGACAGTATCCCTCTTGGGCTTCTCTACTCTAAAGCCGTAAAAGATTTCCTCGACCTCTGTGAATTCCTACAGGGTCTATGCATCTTACCAGGTGCTATCTGTCTTGAGCTTCGTCAACTATGAGGGACTAGGGAGCCTTGTTCTCTTTCTTCTGGGTTTGAGTCTTAAGAGAGTCTTCAGCACATCTATTGCTCTCCTTCGTCAAGTCTAGGACTTGAGTGGGTCTCGGTCTCTAGTTTATTTACAGAGGGCCTGTGCATAACTGCACTACCTCTCTTGAGCTATGCCTTTAATGCTACTCGTGAGAACAAAGGAAAGAGGTTGAGGCATTTAACGCCCCCTCTTATCCTTCCAATCTAACAGCTGTGAATGACCGCAGATCCTCTGACAAGATCTTGACCGTTAAACAATACTTATCCCTACACATCCATCTCAGGATTTCAAGAGGATCGTTCCTCCTCATGCAAGGTTACTAAGGCCTTGTGCCTACACATCCTCTTTCCAGGTTCTTGATGGGATTTTCAAGGAGGGTATCTCTATGGGGAGGTTTACCCAGGGTACTATCTGAGGTAGATAAGGGTATATCTCTCTCGAGAACCAGACGTGAAGTCTTAATTAGATCAGTAAACATATAAATAGTGATTTATGAAAATGTAAGCCATATGTGGTCTTTCCATTATAAACATGCAACTACCAGTACTGATCAAAACACCATATAGACATTCTTGTACTAAAATCATTCACAATTT
>SNQJ01S0043117.1:102735-115711 GCA_010110895.2 Picea sitchensis | reverse complement strand
TCACGCATCAGGGGAGAAATTTCCAAGTGAAATACTCCTTCCTTGGCTCTGAATTTTGACTTTGGAAGGTTGGGCTAAGCTGGTTTTGGTACCTGCAAGACAAAACAATCAAAATGAAGTTCTCTCAAAGCTCAAATAGGGAGTAATTTGATACCGATCCCCAATATGGTCGCCAATCTGTCGTGTTGGTTTTGTCACTTGGGTGAGCAAAACATCAACACTTGCATGTCTAGATGAGCCTGCTAGACAAGACAGAAGTTTGTGAGTGGGTTAGATAATCCAAACACATGTAAAAACAAAGAAAATAGCTAAAACAACTAAGAAATAAATGTTAGAAATCTTGAGAAACTTAGAACCATGAAAATCAAACAAATGACCAACATAATGCTACCAATGGATCAATATATTAGTAGGAAAAACCCTGTAGAGAAAGACAAGGGATTATGAGTCCCCTCTTCCTCCTTGGGAGGGCTCTTGTGTTCCCTAATTGAGAGCTCTTCAATCTTTACAATGGAAGAAATGGAAAATGATGAAGAAAAACAATGGCTATTCCCTCAAGAGGTGAGTGGAATGGCCTATTGCAATGGTGCTTAAAGGCTTCAAAAAGAAAAGAGGATTCTCAAAGAAGAATTCTTGCAGCATAACAATACCTTGAAGATATTGGTTTCTTAGCACACCCATGGCTCTTATTTATAGCATTCATACATGGAAAAATGTAATTGGTTCATAGTGTGAACAAGGGTCCTTTTAGGGCACCCTCTAGTCCTTAACCAGCCTCCCATCTATATTTCGCTCAGATATGAGTGTCAAATCATGTTGGGGGTTGGACCAGAAGTGGTTGAGGGGCCGACAAGATCCATAAATGTGTCGTTCATAGAAGTGTGTGGATTTTCTTGTACACAGTCGTGCATTTTACACATAGTGCGCGTTGAGGCCTATGTTGGCCTGCACACTCTGAGCACTGTGCAGGCGCTCCCTTTGGTGATTTTGCACATTCTGATTTTTTACCCCAATTACATAGTTTTTTTCCTTCTGGATGAATTTTAGTGTTGTAGGTGGACTAATTTTTGTTGGCATTGATTTGCTTCTTCAATCATTTGCATGCAATGTTGTGGATGATTTTCCAGTGATAACACTCAATATTGTAAAAAAAATGTTAATGGGGTTTTGTTGTCACTGTTAACTACTAGGGGTAGCCACAGAGGTCTAATTCTACAAATTCCACATTGAAGCATGAATGTGCATGTTGGTTAAGGATTCCCACTTAAGGTAAGTCAAGTGGATTACTATGTATAGTTTTTTCATTTGGTATACCTCTATATAATGGAATTTTGTTAAAAATGTTTTTGTTTTAGTTGCTATTTATTATCCTAAATAGTGAGAATAAGTTGTTTTGTTCTCATCTTAATAAACAATTACCTTATCAAAATTTTAAATTTATTTGGTGAGAGAGAGCCTTAATATATTTATGTTTTGCAACTTCAGATTTAATTGACTTATATTTAGCTCTAATATTTATATATATGGTGTATTAATTGCATTATTGGCACCAAAGTCTTACCGATTTTGACTCTAGCCTTTAGTTGTAAGTTTGTTGGTCATTGTAATAATTCACTTTTCCATTTTTGTACCTGTAACTTTATTGATTTCAATGTAATGCTTTATGGAATGTTTTTGGTTTGTGGTTATTTTATTTGTGACATGTATTTGACTTGTAGTTATTATTTATATATCTTATGTCTTGTCTTTGACTTTATAGTTATTATTCTACAATATTAACATATTTGTTATATTAAATTTTAGTTCAATATCAATACTATTATTAGTCTCTACTGAAAGGCCAGGGAGTATAGCGATGAGTTCATCAGTGACTTGATATTAGTTTAGAGTTGACTTTATAATTTTTCACAAATTATAATGTTTAACTTAGGAAAGTTTGTATATATATATATATATATATTTTAAAATAAAAAATATATATATATGTTAAAATTTTATTAGCTCATAAGTTGAAAGTGTTATTTTCGGCTTCACTTCTTCCAATGTTTTAATTAATGCTTCCTTTATTTCAGTAAATAAGAATTAATAGTCTCTGCCCACGAATTAATAGTCCATAGATTTAATGGTGTTGTACGCATTTGGGTTGTGTGAAGTTGTATGCATTGGGTTGTGTGGTGATAAATGATATCCTATATTAAATTCTATGAACACCCACTGTCACAATCATGGACACATTGATACTCTTTATCACTACTCAATAAATCCCTGATTTAAAGAACTCCACATTGATGAAAAGTTCAATTTAAAAAACTCTTTCCTTGAAAAATCTTCCAAAATCAACCTCGTAAGCTAATATTAACACATGAAAAAAATTACTCTGCCTTTGTTACCTCCACATTTGGCCATGGATAAATAGCCCTTTAAGAAAATATTGACATATGAAAAAACAATCACTTTGCCTTTGTTACCTCCACATTTGGCCATGGATAAATACTCCTTCAGTTATGCTGGGCAATAGTAAAAAATAGTAAAAGTATTTCAATGTGAACAAAATTTAACGATGAGACTAAGCCATTCCCGACATTGAAACTTGTAAATACGGACCACCTCCCATACCAATGAAGTCTTGGCCATCTTAATTGAACTCCTCAATCCCAACCATATACATTTATTTAATTTCACCTATACATTTATTTCACCAGTACATAGGGGAGTTGATTTTATGGATTTTTAAAATTATGGAATATAGATACTGAATTTTATGTTGTTTAAAAGTTACTTTCACCTATGACAATATCCCTAACCCTAACCTCTCTCAACCAAAGTTGCCACTAGACCAAGCTAGTTCTAGTTCCTTCCTTGGCGATCTTTTTGACAGAACTTACCAGAAATAGTCATGCTTTACCATACAACCACGACAAGAGTCTTGCTTTACCATACAACCACCATCTATAGTTTCTCTCGTCTAACTTTCAGTGTGACCACAACTCTTCGTTATTCCAAGAGATTCTTCAACAAGAAATCTGCAGAAGTCACAGTTCTTGTAACATAACCTTGTGTTGTGAAGCATCGATAGTGACAGTGTGCAAAGTTGCAACAATAAGGTATGTGGTTACTTAGTATCTCTATGGAATATTTGTTTGATGAGATATAGTTTTCTCATTTATGGTAAACAACCTTTCTGTTTTCTCATGGAAATTGTCTGTAACCCAAACTGCACTTGTTTTTTGGATTTCTAACACATTTTTTCATGTATTTTTATGTTGATGGATGCATTCATATTTCCTCCCATTTACATGTTGTCACTTGGCATCAATTATAGACGTGTAGCGAACAACCTTACACCATTGTCGTCAGTCGTGGCCCTGATAAAAACCTGCAAGCCGGCTACGTCAACATCTATGAAGTCGATCTGCAAGTCCTCTCGGTGCCATACAACACCGCCCTCCAAGTAATTATTTCTTTCCTTAAAATATAATGTTAGATTTTTCTTGGAACTATGAGAGCATTCTAAGAAATAATTTAATTATCACCTTTGCGGGTCGAGGGCTCATATATTTGATATTAGTAGCAATAGTTTTGTTAGCACTGGGAATCTTTCTCTTCTCATCATTCTTCGAGAGAGATCAGAGATCCAAAGAAGGATGCAAATTTCCCATCCATCCCGATTTTAAAGTAGAAAATAGTTGATCTTACACTTCAATTGCCTTGTTCTCTAGAGAGTCAGCTTCATATTTACTTTCTCTATAGAGATGTCATATTTCTAGACTTTGAAAAAGAGAGAGTAGTTGTTTGAATGCATGTACAAAGCTTGGATTCAAATCTGGAATATCATTTCTAGGAGGGTTCAACACCTATTCATTCATGTTCAGTCAATGTGTCCACCAAACAAATCTAAGAAGTAGATCCCAAAGAAGTTTGAGGAAGCAGATCCTAGAGAAGTTTGAGGAAAGGCTTGGTTGAGAGTGTGTAGATAATAATTATTAGTCCAATTGAAAAAAATATGGACCCATGATGAGGGTTTGAAAGATAGAAGGTAAATAGCAATCTGCAAATTATTTAGAATAAGCCAACCTTTGTAGGTTATTCAGATTTATCCTTTGTATATGACAACTAACAATAAGCCTTTGTAGATGACAACTAACAATAAGCCTCTATAAATTTCCATGTGTTTTTCTCATATATTTATTTTTAAACTCAATTTCTTTTGTACCCAGTTACTAGTTCTCATATACCACTACACGTCAGTTTGGATAAAACAAAACAAGTATTGCGCATTCCCCTATTCGTTCTCTATGGATATATGGAGGCTATACTCTAGATAGATAATTAAAGTTGACCATTAATTTTCTTGCCTCCGAGGGAAGAAGCTGAATAACCTCTATATCATTGTAGTTGTATACAAGATAGGGACTACAAATTAGGACTTACACTGGACACACTGTTGAACTCATATAATTGATTTAACACTGAAATTGAATTATAAGTAGTCCTTACCTTACCTTTCAATGAGATAACTTGGTTGGAAGAAGGGTTTGACATTTTCAGTGGACCAAAGGTAAGAGACCCATCCTCTATCTGTGACAATAACGATATTGTATTGTGCTCAAATGGAAATAGCGATGGCGTTGTTGTGTAAGCTATATCATTTTAGCCATATATAAGATAGGGACTGGAAATTAGGAATTACACTAGACACTAGACACATTGTGTATTGCAATTGTCAATCGACATGAGACAATGGATTGACACGAACCATGCATGTTTGCCATACGTTTCAACACAAACTTCTTAGTCTATTATTTTGTAAAAATTTACATTGACATGTCCTTCTTACACAAATATGAGTTATTTACTCCATGGAATCAGGACACCATACTTAACGCTTGGACCTTTCGGGATGCATGCATACAGTATTCGTTTTCGGCTTCATAGACTCTCTTGCACTCTGCCTGGAACCATGAAACGGTAGGTCAAGGAGGTTGGAACCACATAGTTTTCTGTAGTAGCCATGAAATGACAAGTCGAGCACATGGTTTATGTCAGCAGCCCTGAAGTGAAAGGTCGGGCAGATTAGAATCATGACTTTTTAATAATTTTAACTTTTTATTTTTGACGTGCCATTCATAATTTTTTAGAGAAACAAGTAAAAGATGGGTGGTATTGGGTGCTAAAAACTTAGAATAAAATACTGTGTACAAGTCAATAGCTTGATTGTCCATTGTGTATATCGAAGTGATTTTCTCAGTTCCTTTGGGCTTTCAATAATATGCACTTGTCTTTTATCTCCCTCCATGCACTTGTGGGACAACCTCTTCCTTTTGTTTTAGATGAAGTTACAATAGTTCAATTAGAAGGTATTTGCGACCACCCATCGATAATTTGTTCAACGTGTTTTAAGAAAGAAAACTAAACAAAATTACAATATTTAATTTGGTAATATAAACCAGCATTAATAAAAATTTATTTCTGTTTTAATTACTAATTTAGGAAAAGACAAAGTCTAAGAAAAAGAAAAACTTGCATTGTTAATAACAACAATTGTTTGGTCAAAGGCATATTTTGGGCACATGGCTACAGTAGTAATTTTTGGATAACAAAAACTCGTTAAAGATAATTAAACTAGCATAGCCGCTAACTCGCAGCTGAGAATGCCGAAAGATATCCACGCTCGAAAATGAAACGCTCGGTGGGTCGGCTAGCCATCGAATATGAAACGAAACGCACGGACAACTGAGACGCATAGACAGCTGAGGAGGAAGTTGAAGTAGTGCCCATTAATAATCCAAACGTGGAAATTATATGGTGCTACAGTAATTTCTTAATATGATTAGGTAAATGTTAAAAAGTAAACAGGTTAACGGATGCATTCAAAAATACAAGGAAGTTATGAAGAGTAAATCACATTCATTGATTTGGGAGGACGACTAAGAATATGCCAGCATCTTCAATTGTTAGCCATCATATTAGAATTTTAGATTAAAAGGTCATTAATTATGCCCATTGCCAATAGGTATACGCCTTTCGGCGTAAAAATGATACCACGCAATCCTTTTGCTAATTTCTTAGAGCCAAAATAGTTGAACATCTCATGAAAAATTGGAGTCTATTCCATTCATTCATCATGCGGCTGCAACTGTGGCCCGTCTATGTTTGTGCTTGAAAATTGTCATTGTTTGAATACTCGTGGTGATTAGAAGACATACACATCCTTTGTTTTCTTCATGCCCATGATCCTTGCAACACTCTTTTGTTTGTGTTCATCATTGTTATCTGCTATGGCTGACATTCAACATTGCGAAGAAGGAAAATCAAATATTTAACCTCAAAATATTTATCAGATCCATGATGAAATCGATATAATCAATCAATTAAGGGTAGTCCAACAATCCAAGTCAAGAAAACATTGTGCTGGTGGTATTTATATCCAATCTTTATCTGGGAGGGGAGGTCCAATATAAAAATCATATCTTTGATGATTTGGATTTATTTAAAAAATTTCAAAACACAAATTTTAATAGAATTTCAATTATATTTAAATTATTATAACTTTCATTATATTTAAAATTTCATTTATAATAAATTAACTTATTTCAAAATATATTTTAAAGTCAAATTTATAAAACATTAAAAAAATTCAAAGTCAAATTTATAAAACATTGAGAAAAATCAAAAATTTAAAAATGTAAATTATTGTCCTTTAATATAAAAGAATTGGCTTAGAACTATATTAAATAAAATAAAAAATTACATTTCCAAAAATTTGTTTTTTATTATTTTTAATACTAAGTTTGAAAATATATATTATAGAATACTTAAAAGTTAAAACCCTTGATGCAAAACTCAATGAATGAATGCTATTTTCAACTTCATCCTTGTTTAAATGTTGTTTTTTTTCATTTTTGGTGGTAATCAGGTTATTTAAATTTGGACAAAATCACAATTTTTTGTTGTTTAAATTGATTTTTTGAATGTATAAATGGATTCAGTTTACTGCAAAAATCTTGGGGCATCAAGATTTTACAGAATTAACTACTCAAATCTGCAGATCTAACATTTCCTCACCATATTTCAAACAAACTTAAACTAAACTTAAACTGATAATATCCCCAAAAAAACAAAACTTTAAACGTTTAGACTACGACTTTTCAACTTGAGTTTGTAAATCAAGTCCATAAGGACATTTAATGTTTTAGACATGCCAACAACAGACTGATCCAACTTCAACGGCCATCTTTCGATGCAACCTTTGCTAGCGAGTCTCTTTAAGCGTTTCTGCAAATTCCAACAACTTCGAACTTGCTATCCTTGAAAGTTGTCAAAGCTACATTGAGCCGACGCTTCTTATTAGGATTATTACATATCCCTTGAATACATTGATTTAGTGAATGTATTAGTCAAGCAATGCATTGATTTTCAGTGTTTGATTTAAAAATATTTCTCTGTTGGATTTACAAAGATTTTTATAAATTGTATGTAAAAATTTTAATTATCCCATCGATAAAGAAAAACATGATGCTTAAAACCAAACCAAATCATATTTGAGACCATTTAATGCAACCATATAATTTTCAGTTTCAAACACCCATTCCACATCCTCCATGCTTTCTTACAGGAGACAAAACTAACACTTACCTGGAGACATTTTTTAAGGGTCATGTCTAAGCTACGCCTTATGTGGATGAGGTGTTAATCTTCATAAAGAGAACAACTATTTTTCCTATCAACAAGTTTGTGATTGATTTGACATTAATTTGTTTTTCATTTTAGATTTGAATATAAAAGTTATTATTTAACTTAAGAAAATAAATATATACTTTTTATACAATAGAATTATTTATTTTTTCTATTTTTTATTGATTAATATATTTGAAGTCTTATTGTTTCTTTCATATTTTTTCGTGTTTAAAATTAATTACATAATTAATATACCTTAATAAAAGTACCACCTAAAAGATTTACAATGCATGTACATTTTGACTTAATATAAAACTTTTCATTGGGTGGCGTAGGAATAAGTTAATAGGGTATCAACCTTCATATTCTTTTTTGGGTAATGCCCGATATTAAAGTTTGGATGGTACCAAGCTACCAATATCGTTTATTGTACCCACAAAATAAATGAGCAAGTAACTACCAAATATACAATTGAAGTCATTTAGGAAATTACTTAATGCTCTCTCCCTCATTCCAATCATTAGTCAAAGTTGTTAAGTGAATATATTAACTTTATTTTTCTATTTATTTTTCTATGGGTTGTATTCAATTATATTGTCTAAATTTATCTATTCATAAATAATATAAATAATATTATATTAATAAAAATATAAATAAATATAAATATAAATATAATTTTTGTATATATATAATTTAATTTTTTCATATAAAATAATATGAAGTATTTATTAAGTAATTATATAATAAGTTTAATTATTCATTATATATTTTCAAACACACAAACACAAATTTTATAAGTAAACTTTATTATTAAATGTATGTTGTGAATACATGGATAATAATTATAAAATTAAAATAATTTAGAAAATATTATTGATACAATTTTTTTATCAATTTAAATATTTCACAAAGTCATATTCAATTACTCAATGTTTGAACTTATAATCTCCCTAGACAAAGAGCTATTTTCAACAACTAAAAGCTGGAGTTCCCAATCTCATTAGCGAAATTGGAAGTATGAACTTATCATGTGTGAAATGGGTAGCTTTTAGGGTGGACTATGAGTCATGAATCGACTTGAAGATTCAAATTTTACATGTGAAACTGAAACTCCTGGAATTTGAATAATAGTGAAATAGGTCTTTCCATGTGCACATGGTACAACATAAGAAAAAATATATATATATTAAAATTTTAAGATGTAAGTGAATTGTACCATTTAGTTATTGAAAGCACATGCATTAATAGTGTGAATGAATGTGGACAAAAGATCTGAATCTTGTCCGAAAATGGTACAAATTTTTTTAAGGCATTTCGAAAGGTTTATTTTGAGGTGAACGCCATTCACTATGTAGAGTTCTACTCATAAGTTTGGCATTCCTAAGCATATCGAAATCATGACATTTACAAAGTTAAAAACAAAATACCCTTTCATATCAAAGTATCAAGAAAATAGTTTGACATCATATTTAACATTTTCCATGGGTTTGTGAACAAATATTTGTACCAAAATCTTAAAAAATGTTAATATTTTTTAAATAGATATTAAGAAATTTATTTTCTCAACCCCACTTATACTAATAAAAATAGAGTATTCTACATCATGGTGGGATGCAATAGAAATTCTTTTTTTATTAAATATTTGATTTTTGACAGTAACACATTTAGAGATCAATGAAAGTCACGTAGTGCTAGGTTAGCTTTTGACAGTAGAGTATTGGACCACCTATAATTCCAATGTTTAGCACCTCTTTGACACTAGCATGATGGGTCCATTCATTGCAATGGTATAGGAGGAGGATACCATCAATATTCGACCTAAATTGAGTACAAAGGGTGAATTTATCATACATGGAAGCTTAAAAGACAATGGAACCAGTGTGCAATATATAGGAAGTGCAAGTTGAGTTTGCATGGGATGTGTTAGAAAAAACTCTTGAATGAAGAATGTTGACAGAAAGACAACCATGGGAGATACCATGCTAGAAATTATTTGTGAAAAATATGGAAAGAATCATGAATAATATGGAAGAATTGATACACACCAGGATTGGGACATTTGAGAAATGATTCCAATATTTGTCAATAGGCATCACCCAACAGAATCTAAATGAAGAGTAGTCCAATAAATTGGTTCTTTTGGATGGAAAACTCTCATACATGTCCGGAATAGTCAATGAACTGGGGATGGAAATTAAATCCCAATCCTTGCACATTACAAACCTATTAGGAAAAATCTCAAAGTAGTAGAAAATAATTGAATCATGGACAAATAACATTGCAAATATAAATTTGTTTATTGTGAATCTCCAATGCACAAAAGATATTTCTCATGGTATGAAAACACTTAAAGAAAACATCTAATCTATCATAGAGAACCAAAAAAGAACTAGTATCCAAAATTGAATTAGTGGATACAACATAGTATCATATTGTTAAAATCATCCACAACTCAAAACAACCACCTATTGTAGACATAATGATTCAAGCCAAAGTTGAGGAAGAGAGACAAAGGAAATTGAAGGCCTTTAATTGAAGGAGAAGAGGCCTAAATAAACAAGACAACCCATTGAATATCTGAAGCAATTTTTGCACAACACCTTAACATAAAATCTATCCAGAAAAGGTGTGGCTTATCTAAGAGAACTCTGAGCTCATTTTTAAGTTTAAAAACTCTCAAGTTAAGGTCCAGATTATACAACTTGGAAGGACTCTACTAACTTTCCCTAAAATTATTTACATGGATGAAGACCTAACTGGAATCCATTGTGAGGATGTAAAGGAGAATCGGGCCAAAATTGTTGGTGTACATGAACAATTTCCCTCACATGCAAAAGTTTCTCTCTCCTAGACTACACTTGAGATTTGTCCCTTAATTCTAGGGATTCATCTTAGGAAAATTTCACTTTTCAAGGGATAGAAGTGCTTATTTCCTCCATTGGAGGGTTAGATCCTACTTTCTAGGAATAAGTGTGCACTTGAGGAGTACACCCTATTTTCTAGGAGATAGCTTACTCTGCTTGTCTATTATGATCTAGTTTACTCCACTTGGCTACTAAAAGCCAAGTTAACTCCCTCATGAAAGTGCATTTGGCTAATTAGGGCATGTTCTCTCATTCCTTTCATATATTTAAGCCTATAATAGTGGCATGAGCATTAATTCAATTCTATTTCATTCATTTTCATTGTATTTTATTCTTTCATCTTTGGATTATCAATTTTTCTTTTAACAAGTTAATGAGAATTTCATTGCTCCAACTATTCTTCTTCTCTTCTCTTCTCTCGAATTTTTAATTGTATTTCTTCTCAATTAGATTCCAGATCCTCTTATGGGTTGATCAAGTGAATATTACATCATATCAGATCTTGAGTGAATCTAAGGTAGTAGTATATAGGTTTGCAGGTGGGAGACACAAATTAGAGTGCACTAGATAGGATGGATCAGTCTCAATAGATAATCCTCACACCATTCAACTACTTTGAGTTGAATGGAATACATGGGTGGTTATTCTCTTCCATAGTAAAGGCCTATATAGGATCACAATGGGAACTAAGACCAAACCAAATTCCACTGTTGAAAAGGAAAAATGGTTTCATCAAATGGATGAAGCATATGGATTGTTATGTCTCTCTATTTATCCTAGCCTCTTATTCCACATTGAATCTACAAAAACACCTAATGAAGTATGGACCAAGCTATAAGGACTCTTCAAGAAGCAGGATGTGTTGTGAGGACATCAATTGGAGATTGAGCTCATCAATTTGAGCCTGAGCAACTTTGACACTATCCAATATTTCTTCAACAAGTTTAAATAACTATTAATTCAACTCAAATTATGTGGTGTAGAAAAGAAGGAAGATCAAATCAAGTTCTCTCAATTATGTCCAAACTATGTCTTGAATACTCAAGTTTTGTTTCTACCTTCCATGTAAAAAAATCCACATTCAGATCTACTTGGAATATGCCTTCATTGGATGATTTTTATACATATGTCACACATTAGTAAGATAAACTTGTTCAAGTGGGTTCCCACGAGACAGAAAAGGAATATGCACTTATTGCAAATGAGGGAATCAATACTATCAACAAACTTAAACAATAAATCAAAGGAAAGAAAGACCAAGATCAGAAGGAGCACAATCCAAAATCTACATAGGAATCCTCCAAATACAAAACTAGGAAAACAAGGAAGGATAAGTTGATAGGTGCTTATTGCAAGAAAACCAATCATGAATAACAAGCATGCATGAGGAACAAAATTGATCAGATGACCCATCTTCTTGAGAGGCATAATATCAAGAAGAAAGATGAGAAATATAAAAGGCCACAAGATGATAAAGGAAAAGGCAAGGAAACCATGCATGCAGTTGTTGTTGTCTCATTATCATAAGATACATGGGTTCTTGAATCAAGAGCCTCAAACTATAAGGCCTCGTCATGGGAAATATTCACTTCTTTGGAGCCATGCACCAGTCCTACCATTTTAATGGGAGATAATACACCAATTCAGATCACCCATTTATGTACCATCAAGTGAGTGGAGTTCACACTTGATTCAATAATCATTACAAAAAAAATTGATGAAACAAAGGTTTTTTGAAACACACATTGACACTGAGAGGAGGGTGTGAATCAATGTTTGGAACTTTTGGCTACTTTTCACACTTTCATGGATTAACTAAATTAACTGAATAAGATATGCAGTTCAATTAATTGTTCATAAACATGTATAACAAAAAATATATGAAGTAGATAAAATATCGTTCTTTTATTTATTTAACTTGAATGAATACAATTAAAATCAATCCTTTAATATCTTCAACTTCAACTGAATATGAGAGATCCAACTCTCTGATACAATACCCAGCTTGTAGTTTTCAGATCCAACTGCGAAATGAGGAATCCAACCCTCATAACAAGACCCAACTTGTTGATCTCAAATCTAACTAAGATGTGGGGACTCCAATCCTCATGACAAGAATCATCTCGTAAACAGGCACCAACCTGATAGAATGAACTTTCATTCAATCCATTATATATATATATATATATATATATATATCCACCAAGACACTCTTAGATTCACCACCACTTCTGGTTTATACAGTATTTCAATAGGTATAAGATTGAACCATCATGTCTTTTTGACATCAACCATTGCACCTCTTCATTTAATTTTAACATAAATGATCTTTTCCTTTTATTCATTAATTATTATGTAAGTTTTTCAATTTAATTAGAAGACTAATCTTGATTCAAATTTTTTCCTCAAGAGTTGATCATAGATATGGATCGAAT
>SNQJ01S0043117.1:50967-61861 GCA_010110895.2 Picea sitchensis | reverse complement strand
TAACTGATTATAAATGAAAGCAATGAGTAATGAGAAAATGTTGAATGTTAACTAAGGAGTTTTTATCCCCACACTCATTCACACCCCCACCCCCTCTAAGTGTGGTAGGTGTGTCCAAAATTGACTACTGCTTCCGGAACTAGCTCCCCCAGTTGTTGTTCCTTGTGTAGATGTACTTTCTTCTCCCAAAATTTGGTTGTCTAAACAATGGTGTTCTTCTTGGTGTATTAGTCGCACATGGGTTTGTGGGTTCTACACTGACACATATATGGATATGAGTGTTTCCTTCTACTTCCTCTCTTGGACCTCTCATCTTCCTCTCATATTTCGTGTATAGTATTTCCTCAATATTCTCCACAGCCCAGAGATCCTCTACCTCCTCTTCATCACTTTCCAATCCTTCCCTCGTGGCTACGAATCTCTTCTTGGTGTTCACCTTGTATTGGTAGGGTACTCCACTGCGCGTCCTTCTAGTTGTCTCCATGATCCCCTTGATCTGGTCATCGTCCATCATAATTGGGTCCAAGGCCCCATCCTTCTTTCCTTTATCCCCTTCTCCTTCCATTTCTCCTTTTCCTGTCAGTGCTTTCGCCATCCCCCCATGCATGCATGGATGTTTAGTTGTCTGACTCCATTGTCATTACACCTTTGTTATATAGAAATATATTAATGGAAGTATATAATGATGTGGTATACCTCCCTCGAGGTCCCTTCAATAATTCTTTTTTAGTTGCGCTGTACGACTTTGCTGTATCTACTGCAAACTCTATGATAAATTCGACAACAATGTTGTCTAACCAGAAATCTACTGTGCGCGTAAACTTATTATCAACTCGTTGTAGCTGTGCGGTCTCTTCAGGACTCCACTCTAGTTGTCTAATCCAACTCGTACGATGGTTGTATTTCAATATTTTGATCCACTCCTACAATATGTGTGGGAACTCACGGAAAAATACTTCATGCAAGTCGGTGAATACGTACTTGTCCAGATTTTTGCGCAGTGTTAGCTTCGGGTTTTGTCCAGATCCACAAACTCTAGCTCCTTTTTCTTCAACCAAATTTCTATCTCTTCCTTCGTAGGATTCCATGGTCTCAACCTCCCCTTTTAGGTTTTCATTATTTTCCTTCTTGTCGTCCGATCCCGTGTGATTTTGACACGTCTTCCACAGATCTCATATGTTCAATCCCATTTCCTTCCAATCAGCCAACAATAAAACCATTTATTGGTTTCTTTCCATTTTATCTATCTACTCTTATTGGTATTGAGGGATTCTGATTTTGATTCTCATTGAACATTACAGATTGACCTCAGTTCATAGCTAAGAAGCTTCCCAACAAAATTACTTAAAGACTATCGGCCCCTCTCGTAACCCAGAAGGAAACATAGTACACAGAGTGCATTGTGCAGTCTCACCCAAGATATCTCTATGGATGGATGCAATACTCAGGTGCATGCAACCTAGGATTGAGCAATATCTGTGCTTGTGCTTCGTGCCCTTTATTCAGTCCATTTAAACTCTAGTTGTAATATTCATTCTATGCATGCATGTAAAATAACATATCTACTTAATTAGTTAATTCATTCAACATTTATCAACTAATCAGAACCAAAGACACATTCATTCATTCGCATAACACAGTGTTACCGTGGTTCACCCCGTCCTGGGCTATGTCTACAAAGATCTAGCTCTCAGGATTTTATTATAGTTTAGAAAGGTATCACACCACGCGTGGTTATAGTATTAGTCCCTCCTCTTTCCCACATGTGCCTTGATCCCTACGAGGCTGACTAGATCACACCAGGATCCTTAGCCTGTGATCTTACCCTCATGATCGAGTCGCTCATGCCTTCTCTAGCTCATCAGCTTAATGAATTATACAGTCCTTACAATTCCCTTCCTCTCTGTCCCTCTTTGTGTCTCATCTGTCTCTCTCTCCATCTAGATACCTAGCTCTATGTATATATTACCTCTCCCCCCCTCTCTCTATCTCTCTCTATTAATCTCTGTGTATCCTAAGTACCACTTATTAATATATTTTTGCCACCAACCATTACAATGTATTACAAAAATCCTAACCTTAGCATCGTTAGGTATTCCATGCATGTGCGCATGCTACTTTTCCTTCCACCTGTCTCTTTCCTTTTGCATGCTTCTCTTCCAAAAATAACACTTCTTCCTGATTCAGTCTGCATCCAACACTAGCCAATGGCCTTCCAACATGCCAACGACATCATACAAGTTGAGGCACCCTCGCCAACCACTATATGAAAAATGTTCCGCGTAAAATATTTCATGGTGTAAGACACTACTATCTGAAAGAAACATTGTAAGTAAGACAAGGTTTTAAGTCGGTTGGATAAAAAACAATCGCTTATGGGTTGCAAGTCTCTTCCGCTCACAAGGAGGACAATAGAGATTTTCTCTGTGAGGAGAAGCTATGGAGGATTTCCAAAGTGGACATCGTGCAAGGGGTCTGTGGAAAATACTCTACAACAGAGTATTTATGGGTGGTCCTCTCATTTGGATTATGAGAAGCCTTCTTAAACGCACCTTTAGGGATGCGAGTCATTGTTTCGTCCACCACCTTCTCGATTTGGAGAGGAGTTGGTGGGTTAGTGTATTCTTTTCCCTTCTCGGTCGATTATGGAATTCCGTAGTCTCGAGCCCTAGTCGTTAAATGAACCTTGACATTCATCATGTAAATATTTGTGGCTAAATTGTTATTGGTAGGTGTGGGGGGTCCCTGGCTGCCCCTTGCCGCGCTCGTGGATGAGGAAGCCTGAGCCATGTTTTTCCCTTGTGGAAAAGGGTTCGTCATCACAATAGGTTGCTGCTGTGATAATATCTTTTGAGCTTCTTCAAGCCAAGGGCACATTAGAGTCGAGTGGTCTTCCGTGCAAATATTACACAGATACTTCGACTTCTTCTTCTCCATTTCCCCCCCACAAACATTATTGGTAGCCTTTTTTTCCCATTTACCCTTCTTATTTTTTTTTTCTTCTTTCCATCAAGCTACTGGTTCGCCTTGGAATTCGTCGACTGCACACTATGTACATCCAATGTCTGGGTAGGGGGAACAACCAAACTCGAAGCCTGGATGTCCATAGTCTTTTGTATCGATAATTATTGCAATTGATTCGACAACAGGTCCGTGGAATTTCTTTGTGCTAAGCCCACAATTCCATCGACATGGGGTCCAAAATTTTTCTTATCCTTATCGAGAGTAGACCACGATGCATCTGGAAAAATCTCATAGAGCATTCTATACTGAGAGTAGATCAGTTCAAGCTATTGGGCTCTCATAATAGCCTCCTCCTCTGAAAACACTCTGGAAGTCGCAATGTTCTTGGATACACAAGGCACCAAAGACTTCAAGAACCACTCAAGAAAAAAAGAAGGAGGGACCTTGACCTTAATTAAGCTCTTTCTATGCCACCATTCTCGGATATGATCAGAGATGTGATTGGCCTTGGTTTTCTCAAAGTTGGCCAACAATTTGGTGCCAACATCGTATCTCACAGGTAACTGGAAATGGTTCAAGAAGACCATTTCCAAGTCATTGAGTAAGAGTACCTCGAGCGATCAAGCTCAATATAGCATTTCACAACACCCCCTATAAGAGTGCATGGAAAAAGGTGCAACTGGACAAAGTTGTCCTTCAACGATTTTGGCGAGAACCATAAGTGAAAAGTCATCACATGATCACGTGGATCTTCGCCAGGATTGCCCTCAAATTTTGAAATATCCGAAGGCAACTTAGTCGGCATGGGAGGCCAACGTAGATCATGACAAACTGGGTCATTCAATAATCTCGACAAGTCTGGAAGATGTAGCATTTCCAGAAACAATAGTTTCTGTTGTGCACTATTTACAGGAAAAGAGGTTCTTGGAGTTTGACTGCCACCAAGTTTCCAGGAAAAGTTGGATTGTTGGCCAGGGTTCTGGTAGAAACCGTGGCCTTGAACATCATAGGGTAACTGCATCTATTGGGGTATCATCGGCTGATTCCTGAAATTGGATGACATAGCATGTGCAGGGATTGCTCCTTGCATTATGTTCCAAGAACCTTGGAAGGGGATGCCCCTAGCTGAGCTGTCGGGCATGGGTTCAGAGACCTGCTTGGGGTTCCATTAAGTTTGGAAAGGGTTTCCCCTGACCGACATCCCTTGTGAGGTAACTGATCCTTGCCAATCATTCCAAAGACCATGTGTGGAGAAAACTCCAGTCGTCTCTCCCTGTGAAGGAATAGTACCCTGTATTGGGTTATGTTGACAAAAACTGGGGTTGCCCCCAGTCGAGACAGTAGTTGAAGAAAAATCATTGTTCCCGAATGCACCAAACAAAGAGAACATAATATATCTCACCGATGTTGTATAAGATGAAGGTACTAAACTTCCTTCACCAAACAAGCTATAATTAGCATTTGGCCTAACTAGCTGCTGAAAAGCACCACCGAGCGAAGGGGACGGAGGATGTATATGACCCCCACCATAAGGGATAACATTAAAAGGGATAGAAGTTCCCCCAGTTGAACCTTGCGTGAGAGCGTTTGAGATCCCTGCCCCCAGAGCCATGGTATGTAAGGTAGAATAAGTAAGAAACGAGTTTGAATCAAAGCTAGGAATCCCATATGAAAAGAGAGGGCTTGTCGCACACTTAGTAAATAAAACAGTGGTCGAAGCCGATAACGGTATTGGACCACAACCCTAAGTTGAGAGTCGAGACCATTGTGGTCCTGACTAGAGAAGGTGGGAGAGGAGGTAGGTTTTCCCCTGCAATAGTAGTTGTAACGAGAGTATGAGGACTCTCGGAGGAAGTAGCAACATTTGCTTCCATTTCCTCTCGTAAGACTATATGGTGCTCAGAAGATGTCACCTCGGGAGGGATAATCTGAATCAAGTTCAGCGCTGACAAGTCAGTAATCGGAGTGTTAGCCAGCTAGAGAGCCTTTGGCTCAAGGTCATAAATGGTAGGTTCCTTCAGAGTTGGAAAGTATCATCGTGGAGAAGAATGAAGCATAGTTTCCTATGGCCCAATCGCTTCGAACGACCCTTCTTGGTCAAGTCTTCACTGCAACAATGGCGGAGGTGGCTCCAAAGTAACCGACGATAGGCCCTAAAGCCTTCACGCCCGATGGATATGTTGATATTCCACTTTGTGAAATGATCAACCCACATAGTAAGGCTTGAATATCATAGAACACAAATCACACACTAAATGTTTCCTAAATACAAATCAAGCAGTCGACTATCTAGTAGGAAGGACAATTACGCCAATCGACACTAGAGCAACTAACTGGTGCAAGTGCAACTTGAACATGGAAGCACCCTCCAGGTATACTCTACGATGTGTGATCTGACATCCACCCTATGTACCACGGTATACTCCCACAGTCACATGTGTAAGTCCGTAAAATATGGGAAACTAGGTTTCCAGCTTGCAGTCAGTTACCAGGCAGGTACAGTCGATAGTTAGACAGATCGTAATGAGAAAGATAACAAGTCCGAAACCATTCAAGGGTATAGAAATAAAATGGACCAGAAGACAACAGAGGGTCTTGAATAGATCCGAGGTCCACAAAGATTTGTATGAAAATGCAGTCGGTATAGTTCCCGAGAAAGACCCTCAATATATAATCCCCATTACGTTCAATCCAGCTTTGGAGGGGTTATCTCCACTGCCTTTCCTTATGTGACCTAGTGTTTATACCTTGTGTTAGAGGAGGGTCCCGAATAACTCTTACGACATTGGACTTAAATCAATCCCTAACACAGACTCCAATTTTTTATTTAATGTGGCCTTGAAGAGTTTCCTCTTCACACCTAATTCAAGGCCCTACAACCCTAAACTAGTTTTTGAACCCTACAAACAGAAAATTCTAATGTATTTTAGATTAGGTGTTATTTTTAAGTCTTGATTTACTCAAAAGGTACAGTGTTCAAACCAATGGTGTTATAAAGAGACGCATAAGGAGGAGATATTAAAAGCACTTGAAAGCAAAATTACTTTGAAATTAAAATCAAAGCTTGTAACTAACTCTTTGTAAACTCAACTTTTCTAAATGATATTTCAAGATCTTGTAAATAAATAAATCCTAAAAATTTCTTTCGCTTAACTACAAGCTACTTATGTTTCAGGAAATCAAGAAGAACTTTGAAAATAAAGACTCTTTTTCCTTTTGCAAATAACAACTTTACCAAACTAAATGCAAGAAAATGATTTTTTTTTTTTGAACCGCTTTAAAGAGAAAAAATTGAAGTAAATTTTTTGTATTTTCAAAGCAAGTAAAAAAGGACAAAAAGAAAACTAAAACAAGACTAGTAAAGACCTTCAACCCACTATAGATTGCAGGGATTCAACCATGAAACCAAAAGGAATATCTAAGACTTGACAACTTTCTTAAAACCTTTTAGGGAAAACACAAGAAAACTAAGGAAACAAGTAAACTAGAACCTATACCCAAGCTATGGCCACAGACAGAGACTCTGGATGATTCAAGAAATCCCTGAGAAGTTGAAATTCTATTAGGAAAGAGGAAAAATCCCTCATTTTAAAAAAAATTCATGAAACATGGACGCAAGTTGTTGCATCAACAACCTGCGTATGTACACGGGCTGACCCAAAACAAAGTGTGTACACCTCTGAGTCTTTTCAAAAATAAAAAGACAAGACACAATTACAGGGCATGGACAACTGGTATACACCTTGGAGGTGACCATAACCCCTTGACAAACTCAACAAACTTGATTCAAACTCGAAATTAAAACAAAAACCGATCAATCAACCCAAAACCCCCTAAAAAATCCTAGAGAGATCCCCAGTATGGTCGCCAGTTCTGCTAACAGGAAAATCCCCCCTTTAACTATACCAGTGTTTAATATATAGACAGATCAAATGATCATATAAAAGTAAATCTAGTTTCTACTCTACCCCAACATAGCAAAACAAACGAAAAGAAATCAATAAGAGATAATATCGGTAACTGTACCTTTTATCCCACGTCTAGTGATGATGTCCTCAATATTTGTAGTTCCAAAGACTGCAAGTCTCCTCCCAAGGATGACCTACATCCAAAACTAGGAAAACAAGGACTACAAGCATGCTACTTCTATTCATGGGAAAAGAGATTATTTTATTCATCAAGCAAAGACTGAAAGTTACAATCCGTGTCGGCTACCGTTCCCCGAACCTGGTCTAGGCTCCTCTTTACAATGATCCAAGTGCACCTTGAATAGGCATCTTCTCTCAATATTCTGATCACCTCAAGGGAAGGGAATGGATTGAATGGAAGAGTAAGGGGTTGATGAGGGAATGTTGAGGCAATATATCACAAAAGGTTGCAAAATATTGGGCAAGGAAGGGAAGTGAAATTGGGAAGAGTTCCATTGTTCTTATGCTTGGATGTGAAATGAGACCCCAACACCTCCTTATATATGAAAACAGGATGATTATTTAGTTATGTGATGGGCCATATCAGGTGAATTGGTTGGGAAACGTCCAATATCCCGTGAATTTCACTGAATTTCTTACAACTTTTTAATTTTTGCAACTTTTGCAAGCATACATGGGTTGTTTAGTGTGCAACAAGCGTATGTACATGGGATGTCTAGCATGCATCAAGAGTATTTACATGGGATGTAGTGGTGCAGGGCATGTACATGCTCTAAAAAATAGTTTTTAATAAGAGCTTCTAAGCAGTGCTTTGGAAAATTATGCAAGTAAGAGGGCCAATGCCATGTATGCAGGAGTAGGGCATTTTAGGGCTATAACATCCATGAGTGTGTGCTAGAAAAGACACAACTGAATAGAATCATCCATCAGTGAGTTTTATGAACACCATAGATGAAATGTCATAAAATGGTTGTTTGGGTCTTCGACAGGTTTACCATCAAATTTGGGGATTTCAGAGGGTAATTTAGCAGGAATTACCGGCCAAAAAGGAAAATGTAGTATGGGATCATTTGTCAACTGAGATAAATATGGTAGATCCAGTGTGTTTAGGAATGGTAGTTGTTGGTTAACCTGATTATGATACTAGTGTGACATAGGGACATCAATAGGGACATAAAATGGTTGAGGTGGATAATTGTATCCAGTAGGCCCTCCCGTAAATGGTTGTTGTTGGCCAGTATAGGAAGGATTCGATTGTTGTTGAGGAATGCTCACGAAAGGAGGGAAACCCAGTTGGTTTCGGGGAGGATAAACATTGTAGCCCGTGGGAGGATAGATCATTTGATTGGGTTGTGGTGGATAAACAATTTTCCCTTGAGGGGGGTAGACAGTTTATCCTTGTGGAGGGTATATAGTTGACCCTTAGGGAGGATAATATTGTTGTCCTTGAGGACCCCAATTGGGATTCGAGACACCCAGAAAAGGTTGTCCAAAATATAATCCAGAAGGAACAGGATTTGGTAATCCTCCTTGTGGGTTAGGGTATGAGGGCCCTCCTTGATAAGGTTGATGAAATGAACCTCCTTTGGGTGGTCCCCAGGATTGTGAATGGTTTCCAGAGAAAGGGGGTTTCCCCCTCCCATAGCTTGAGAGTCAACGAGGGTTTGACCAATAAAAGGGGGTTTCCTCCCAGTGGGTATGTGCAAGGGTGGTTTTCCCCTAGGAGGGACAGACCCGCTAGATGATGGTTTCCCCCTAGTCAGGATTTGTCCCACAGTTGAGTGTGAGTGTGAGTGTATGGAAGGGTTCTTCATTCTGTGATGTATAGGTGTTCCAACAAGATTCTGTGGAACATAAGGAGTTGTAGGTTGAAAAGATGGTGTGGTGGGAGTAACTGTCAAAGTACCTTGCGTATGACTAGGAATTACAACTCCGATGTTACTTTGTACTTGTACTGACGTAGAAATGGGATTGAATACGCGTTCGATGGGACAATCAATAGTCTGACCGGATAATCATGCCTCAACACCAATAGAGGTAACAGGGTCAAGATGCGTTCGACTAAAATTGAATTTTTCATAAATATCATGTCCCGATGGAGTTATCCATATGGAAGGAACAAGTGTCTGTTGTGGATTTACAATGCCAATAGAACGAACATGAGTCATGTACTCATCATTATAATCCTTTTGTGTGTTTTCCATCTGTGTCTCAGTGTATGGCCTCAATGGCATACGGGGACACTCTTCTTCTATGATGTTACCAAATGAGTCCAATCAAAGAAAAAGTGGCTTGATAAGAACTTCTGACATAGGGGTAATAGGATAAATGGGATCCTCAACCGTAACCAAGGTGATTTTGAGATTTTCTAATAGCAACTCTCCCAACATATGAATGATTTTCTACCTCTTCACGGTAAAAATATTTAAGTGAATTAGGAGGTAAGGGTTCGTAGCCTTTCGGAGGAAACCCTTGCATCCTACATGATCTACGAAGACCTTTATCATCTACAATCTCAATATTGAAATAAAATTAAGTAAATAAAAAACACTTGCTAAAAATCTAGAAGAACCAACAAGCAAACAATACCTTCTCTCAATGACCGTACTAGTTGGTGATGAAATCCAGCATCGCGTGATCAAATTGAGAAGGGGCTAGGATATGAGCAGGTGGATCAGTTATGTTGGTGACCTGCTTAACATACTTATGCCTTGGTGCAAGCTTCCACACAATAATAATGGATTTACCCTCTAAGTAGCCTGAGTGAGTTTGACCAATGTATGTTCCAGGTACAACGAAGACTTCCCTTCACCGTCACCTTGTGTGAGGACTCTAAAGATTATGGATACTAAGGACACCAACTCATAGTCATCCTCTCGGTGGGTACAATCGACAATCCAGTCCGACCATATGGGAAGGATAACAAGTCTGAAATCCTTCAAGAGAACTAAGGAAAAGTGGACCGATAGAACTCCAAAGGACCCCAAATGGATTCAGAATTCATGAAGCATCGAGACCAAATGAAGACAATTGGACCTCAATAAGAACCCCCAAAATACAATCTTACTACTACGAACGGTTAAGCTTCATAGGGATAATCTCTATTTCTCTCCCGAACGTGTCCTCATGTGTAACCCTTGTGTGAGAGGGGGATCTCAGCTATGCTTATACAAAATTTTTATTTACTCTCCATATCACAAGATGCTAAGTGTGTCTTGAATGCTTTGGAGAGTTATTCTCACAGCCTAATCCAAAGCGCTAGTTGTTGGATTACTGAGAGGGGGGGGGGGTGTTGAATCAGTAATAGAGAAATTTAATCCCTTTTAACCATATAATGCAAGTGTTATATCAATGTATCATTATCATCCAATAATTGCAAAGTAAATAATCAATGAAAAAATGAACAATTATACACATACACAATACACTAGTGTTTTTACGTGGAAACCCAAAGTGGGAGAAAACCACATAATTCTTTTTCTTATATGTCTTTAAGAATTACATTCATTGAAAGCACCAACTTCCTTTGTTTTCCAGCTGCAATTGGAAGGAGGCTCCAACCCCCTATGTTCTCCGGCTACAACCAGAAGGTGGCTACAACCACTTGTCCTTGCCTCGTCCAACCACACCGACGTATAAGTAGAATTATGGAACCACTGTCACACTATCACTGTGAGATATACTATTGTAAACCTATACTAATAAACCTGTAATCATCATGTACCATAAATAAGTCATCAACCATGCACCAACCTATACCAAACAACCTATAATCAACCTGTACCATAAAAAAGTGCATCAACCATGCACCAACCTGTACCAAACAACCTGTAATCATCCTGTACCATCAACAAGTGCATCAACCATGCACAAAATATGTACCAATCATGCATCAAATACACATAAACTATGACTCATCAACATGTACCAACATCATCAACTACTTGTCTCAACCATGTACCCAACATGTACCTCAACCAAAATTCCTCATCAATTTCATC
>SNQJ01S0043117.1:11668-28149 GCA_010110895.2 Picea sitchensis | reverse complement strand
TATTGAGTTTTCTGAATCTAGCTTGTAGTTTGATTCTCCTATTCCCTTGATGGGATATTGATAATCATCTCCAAGAGTCACTTTCTGAGAAAAATTATTTTTTGAAATACAAGAGAGAGTATTTTTCTTACCCGTCATGTGTTTTGATGCACCTCTATCAATGAGCCATGTGTCCTCTCTAGGTGATACAGATCCTGAGAGAGATGAGATCAAGACATGGTCCTTAATCATCTTCATAGGTGGTTCTTCACCTTCGACTATGTGAGCATGTTGCCTTTTGTGCTTCCTCTTGTATTCTTCTCTTCTGATTGGACAATTATTCACCTTGTGTCCCATCTTATCACAATGATAACATTGTATAGATGAGAGATCTCATCACTTGTGTTGTCCTTTCTTCTGAAAATTTCTTGGATGAGATTCTTGGTTGTTGAATTTGTTTGGTGGTTGCAGTTCTCTATGAGATTCCCTTTTGAAGTAGGGTTTCTTCCTTCCTCCTTTTGTATGAGTAGCTAGGGCTTGATAATCATCCCTTGCTAGTAGTGCTTCATGGTTGGCTACCCTTGTCTCTTCTTGGATGCATTCTTCCCCTAGGCTCTCAAACTATAGTTTCTCCTTTCTGCCACATACCGACTGGATGAAGGAATCCCAAGGTCTTGTGAGACCATTTAGGGCCGTTATTACGAATTCATCTTCATCGATGGTGTCTCCAATCACTTTTAACTATTCTTTTATTTCTGAGATTCGGGAGAAATATTCTTGAATCATTTCTCCTTTCTGCATCTTGGTATTCTTCAATTGAGATCTTAGATTCATCTTTCGACTGATGTTCTTTCCTTCATATAGTTTTCTTAGAGAATCAAACATCTCCTTCGGAGTTTTCTTGGACGATACATACGGGATCAGGTGGTCTTTGATTGAATATGCAATGATTCTTTGAGCCCTGATTGAGTTCTTCTGATTCTTTGAGCATGGGTAAACCTACGGGCCGACATCCCTTTCCCATTACATATTCCCAAAAACCCAAAAAGAACCCAAAAGGGGCTAGCTTCCGCAATTTTCACTTCGCTTTGCGCTTTGTCTTTGATAGGCTGTTGAAGTCCCAAAAATGGTCAATTATGACCAAGTGTCCCTCAAAACTTGATCAAGGGCCAATAGGCCCCCAACACTCACCTGTGACTCATCTCGATTCACTCTGGTCTAATCAATTCTTCCTCGAATGCCTTGATCTTGGCTCGAGATGATTCAACCTGCTGCAGTGCAACAACCTCTTGCTCAGTGAACTCTTGGATCATTGCGTCGTTTACTGGCCCTTCCAAGCATTGTTCCGTGGTGATGACAACTTGTTCAAGCTTGGCTTCTTGGCTTTCAAATTTAGTGAACAGTTGGCATGCCTTTTCTTGGATTGGTTGAAGTCGTTGGGAGACTTCCATTACTTTACTTTGCAACGTGTGTACCTATTGTTGAGAAATGGGTTGTTCTAGAAATCTCTTCATTCTTTCGACCGGGGTCAAGGCCTTCAGCCGCGCCTATAGCATATCTGCGTTCTACTTTACTTCTTGGAGCTGTGCCTCCAATGCCTTCAACTCTGTATTCTCTATGAGGTTCTCATAAGTCTAGGTGCTTCTAGCGTTCAATTACTTGCATTCCAAGGAAAGGGTTTTTAATCGGCCAATTGCGCTGTAGGAAGTTGCCTCCCTGAGATCTCTTATTTCTTGAGGAGTCTCGAGCATGGTGTGAAGTTCCAGATCTGTGATGCGCTGCTGAAGTTGCTGGATTACTTCTTCAAGTTGTGCCACCTACTGTGGGACACGTTATTCAATCTTCACTTCTATGACTATCACAGAGCAAAGGGATTTGTGAACCCTTTCCTGTACTTCAATTTGCTCTGTTAGCAACTGGTCCTTTCTCTACTATAACTTTTCTTTTTCCTCATCCCACTTTTCTTGCAGAGCAATATTTTATTGTTCTTCCTTACTCTGTTGTTCTACAAGTGCGTTTTGTACTTGTGTCAAAGCCTGGGTGGATTGCGGTGTGTCTTCTTGAGCTCGTCGAAGGAGAGATTCGACTTTATCGACAATCTGGTGTAACTGGGTGGGCTGATCGCCTATTCCTACTGTCCCAATTGTTAGGGGAGAAATAGAAACTTCTCGGTTGGATTGGAGTGCCTACTTCACTTCTTGAAGTTCACCCTTGATTCGGCTAAATACCTCCTCCTGGTTTGCTTCTTTCTTTTCTGCGATCTCTAGTGAAGCATCATTCAACACAACGACTAAGAAGTCGAAGTCATCCGATGTGAGGGTAGTCTTAAAAGTAGTTTGGGTGGCCTTAGTTTTCTTTCGAGATGAGGGATTTGGTGGGGTAATCTTCCTTTTCTTAGAAGGATCCTCTTCCTCTCTAGGAAGAGTAACCTCTCCTTTGTTTTTCTCAACTTTTGTGCCGCCTAGTTCTTCACCATCACCTCCCTGCGTAGGTGAGATCGAAGTAGCCTTCGTGGATGTGCTATGGACATCTTGAACTTCATCATACTTCTTAGTATTTCTTGGTCCAGGTGTATCCGACATAGCTTCAGGGCTATTGATGTTGGACATTTCTACAGGGTCTGCTGCAACAAGGAGGTTCACTGACCATTCCTTGGTAATCTGCTCCAAGTCTTCTTCTGTCAACTTGTAGTATAACTGAAGCTGCTATTTGTGCTAATTAGCGTGCGCTGTGATATAGGTGAAGTGGTGGTCCATGCTGAATTTTATCAAAGGTGTAAACCTATGAAGTGTGTTTGGGGTGAGGTGCAGTGTAGACTGGATTGCATTCGTCAATTGGTTGTAATAGGCATGGAAGAAAAAATTAGACTACCACTACTTGTTCATGTCACTGGAGTACCACAACGTACAAAACTTTGCGGCCAGTGGTTCAAAGGGTTCAATCTCTGAAAAAGTGGCACCTTTTGGTAGCTCCCAGGTGATGAAAGCGATTAGTATGAGAAACCAACTAAAGTGGAACTCATACCCTTGGTCTTGCGCTTCTCTGCAATCAAGATCTAGTTGGTTTACAAGGTACTTCACCCAGTTCATCTGTAGTCCCTCGACACACTTCCCTACGAGGTCAACTACGAATCCAGTCACTTGTGTTGGTCTTTTCTTGTGAAATAGATTGGTCACGATCAACTGACAGGAAAGGTGTATTGCACCACTCTAGATAGAGGCTACCTTGTAGCCTCGCGTGCCTTTCTCGACATCGCCATAAGTTTCTTTTATATTCTGCCCTAGTGCTCTGTCTGAGGTCTTTCCAGGGTGAAACTCTTGTGGGTCAGGGCCCTGCATACTAAGTCTTGTGATATGATTGATCAAGGTTGGATCCATGGTGATGCGGCGGTCCAACCATAAGTATCCTCCGTGGTAGAAGGACAACAACAACTTGACGCATGCGTTGACTTTTTGGTGTCTGCCAAAGTGCGAGATCTTCATTACATTAAGCAGTGTGGACTGCATGAGGTTTTGGGTCCATGACTGTGGGACAATCTTAGAATTTTTGCCTTTGGTCTTGGTTAAGTACTTATGTGGGGCTAACATGCTATAAACGTTACGATCTCCAAGGTTAAAATCACTAAATTTCAGTGTTGCAAGCTTATCCTGGTCAGTAAGAACTACGCACACCCATTTCAGAAGGTACACGGTGATCAAAGTGTACTGGAAGTATCAATGTACACTGTCACAGTTGATGGAATAGCTTAGAGGTGGTAAGTAAGTAGGTAAAATGCCTGGGATAAGCTTGGCATTTGCGATGTCATCCCTCTACTTGGTCTGTTTCTCATCGGTCGACTGGCATGGATCGATGTGAGCTCTTGAAGGGGAGGTCTGGAGTCCTCTCATTGAAAATGCTTGGACTCCTGTAGATAATCGTTGCTCCGACATGACTCTCTCAGTCATTAAGTCAATCAAAACTTCTTCAACTACTTTCTCAACACCGTTGAGCTCGTCCGACATACAAGCTCGGGTCAACTAGCTCAGGTGTGAAATGAATTAAGAGACTACAGTGAATAGTATGGGAACAAGGAAATGATCACAGGGTGAAGAAATCTCATATTTCGGGCTCAAATTCTCACTTAGCAAAAAGTATTCTCAGTGTGTGGCGCAACGGACTAAGTAAGGAAACTTAGCAATGGTCTACTTGCAATGGGTATGAGGCTGCATTAACTTATGTTATGTCCATTATGGCACAGTCTAATGGTCTAGTGGCGAGCCATAAATTCTTTACAACCCATTCGAAGCGGCAGTCGAACGGTTATATTGGCTTCCAACGAATATATTACTTTGCCTCGGCGAAGTGGCATATGTCGTTGTTTTGATATCACAACGAAGATCCAATTCTTTAAAGTGTCTTGCTGCGAGGTACCCTCTAGGATGTTCTGTAATTTTTCAATCTTATCCTTCTTCTTACTTAGCTTTCTAGCCTTCTTTCTAGTGAGCTTCGTCTCGGTGATTCTCTTCCTATTTTGATTCTTATTTTCCTTGGACATAGTCACTTCATGCTGGTGAGATTCTCTCCTAGGGTTTAGGTATATCACTTCTTCTTTGTCTGGGGTAGAAATTTTAGCCTTTTGTGTAGCTTTGGCCTTGATGTTGGGGCTTCTAGTGTTAGATGATTTCGAGTGGTTCCCTGTTCTTCTATCAACTGTGCGATCCTTTAAGTCATGAAATCTTTTAACTCTTGTCTCTGCTATTCTAAAACCTCTTCTTCTTCCTTCTTTCTGGCTTGATCTCTTTCAATCCAAGGTTTTCTGAGTAGCATAGTAAATGGGGCGTTGTCCTCAATGAATTTGATAATCTCAAAATATTTTTCTGTCGAAGTTCCATTGACTAACATAGGTATGTGAGCGAGTTTTCCACATAACATCATCGATTTTCCTTTGAATAGTCCTATTCCTCCCAGTGAAGGAATCATAGTAGGCTTACATATAGCTTCGCAAGTTCTTTCTGGCATAATGTTCACTTGTGTTTCTTCGTCAAGAATACAGTCAATGTCGAAGTCCCCTATTCTTGCTTCGACTTTATCCTTTTCTTTGAAGATCTCTGAGAATCAAACATCTTTATGTTCCTTCAAGGTTTCTTTCATCTGTATTAATACTTTCTCTTATTCTTGTTGGGTTTCTGTGTTTTCTGGATCTGCCTTATGGTCTTCTTGATTCATATTTATCCTTTCAAGATTAACGATCATTCTAGGGAAATCCAATACCTCATGGTCCATAGATTTTCAACAGAGACAACTAGGTCTTCTACCAGGGCATTCCTTAGCTAGATGGCCTGGTTTTCTGCGACTGTAACATAGGATTAATATTCTCTTTCTTTTAAATGATCCCCAACCTCTTCTGTATTGCGCACTAGAATTGTGATAGCTAACTTGAAAAAACTTCTTTCTAGGACCCTACATCCATTTGTTAGTCCAGACATTCTTCCTATGCATAGGTATAACATATCTATCATTATACTTATCAGATCTATTCATATCAAACTTTCTTTCATCTATTAATGCCCTAGGTTTTAATCTAGGACATAATATATCAAACATACCTAGATACATTCTCTAGAAACAAAAAAAATCACTTATCTTACTTCTACAGAGCACAAAGATTCCAGATCTAAAAACTTTTAACTATTCTTACCTTTGTTAGAGCACAAAGCTTACATATCTTACCTCTTTTCTGCAAATCTGACCTCTTTCTTTCAGAAATTTCCACTTTTACTTTTCTTAGAGAACATAGCATTCATATCTCACTTCTTTTCTTCATATCTGATCTTTCTTTCTTCAGATCTGACCTTATTCCTGGAAAAAAACTTCACAGGTCGAGTAAAAAGATGCGCACTAGGGAAATAGATCTACGCACAGAGCTTTCTTTTGAACAAAATTTCTTCTTCCTCGGTTCCCAACAATCACAGTTTTAGGTCCCGACAATGGAACCATTTGTTGGCACAGGGGCAAACCCAGGGTTCAACGCTCAAGAGCTCACTAACAAATCCCTAACTATCGACCCTTTCGGCAACACCTGCAAAGAATATGAAGTCTCACCCGAGGTAGAGGTAGGGGTGGTTGCAAGACTCAGGTGTCTGCAACCTTAGCTGGGACACAGATCTGTGATTATATCATTTACATAGAACTTAGCATCGATCATTCATCAATATTCAACCCTTATTATACTTCGCAGACAGTACAGAGCTTCACGGTGAATACTCAGATCTACAGTATTTCAACACTTAACCATAGTAAACCAGATCAGATCTAGTAGATCATCACTAAGCATCCTCATACACATCCGATCTAACAATCATATATATCTAAGAAGCACAGAGCATAAGTGGATATATCAAAGAACATAGCACAAGCAAAGATAAACACATTGAATCAAAGCACAGATCATAACACACAGATTTACGTGGTTCACCCCCACCTTGGGGCTATGTCCACAAGATCTTCTTCTTTATTATCGTCTGCAATATGTTACATGCACAAAGCCTCCAAAACCCTTATTTGCATAGGACAAAAGATCTGCACAACTCTCTAGATCCTTCTTCCTTGTGTTACAACACTTAGCTTTCTATAGCTAAGAGCATAGAGCATAAGTGGATATATCAAAGAACATAGTTATTCTTAAGCATAATTATATCATGCATGAGAGCTATGTTGAAAAGTGTTCTTTAGATGTTGATTTTAGAGAGGTTTATGCAACTTTGTGTCATTCTGACCAAGTTGAGGAATTGGATTACCATGTGCATGATAAGATTTTGTATCATCTTGGCAAGCTATGTATTCCACAGGGTGAAAGAGTCAACATCATAAGGGAAGCACATTCTTCTCTTATTGTTGGCCACTTTGGTGTAGGCAAGACGATGGCTAATTTGAAAAGGTATTGCTATTGGCCTAAAAAGAATGAGAGTGTTTCAATATATGTAAGAGGATGTTCGTTATGTACTACAATGAATCCTAGAAATAGAAAGTTGGATTTGTATACTCCACTTATGGTTCCTTCTCGTCCTTGAGAAAGAATTTCCATGGACTTTGTAGGAGGTATACCTATTTCTAAAAAGAATCATGACTATATTTATGTTGTGGTTGACCGTTTCAAAAAAATGTGTATTTTGATGCCTTGTAAGAAGCAGTTTACAGTTGAACAAATGACACAAATGTTCTTTCAGCATGTTTGGGTACATTTTGGGTTGCCCAAATCCATTATTTATGATCAAGATTCTCGATTTATTGGGAAATTTTGGTCAAGATTATGGGCACTCATGGACACCAAGCTAAAAAAGAGCACAACATTATATCCACATACCGATGGTCAAACAAAAGTTATGAATGGAATAGTAGTGCATCTTCTTCGTGGTTATTGCAGCAAACATCCTAATCTTTGGGATGAACACCTACACTACATTCAACATGCTTATAACCAGGCTAAGCACTCTTCGACTCAAACATCTCCATTTGAGGCATGATTTGGTTATTTTCCAAAATCTCCTTCAGTTTTTATCTTTGGGAAGGATATTTCTATTGATGGTCATTATGACATTGATAGAGAAAAGAGGTTCATTGAACAAATTCAGTTGGTGCATCAAATGGTACAAGAATAGTTGGAAAAGAGCCAAACCAAGTACATGACAAGGCATGACAAGCATCATGTTGATCACAATTTCCAAGTTGGAGATGAAGTTTGGATTTACATTAGAAAGGAGAGTCTTAAGGAGAAGGTAAAAAATTGAAACCAATTAGATATGGACCTTTCAAGATTCTTGAAAATGTTGGTAATAATGCCTTCTATTTGGATTTTCCTCTTTATATGCAAATGTATGTAGTTGTTAATGTTGATAATTTGAGATTGTATGAGCCTCCTTTGGTTGATTATCAATGAAAGAATGTTTAGATTCCTTCCATAGATGACTTCTCGCCAGAATATCTACCATAATTGCATGAGGATACAATCCTTGATAGGAGGATGAGAACTTCAAAACGAGGGAATGTGGACTACCTTCGTGTTGGTTTTAAAGGCACAAATCCAAGAAAATCCAAATGGATTGATGTTGGAAAGGTGAGGTAGTTGTACCCTCATCTTCATGTAGACTGAAAGTAGTCTTTTGGAGGTCCAAAAGCTTCCCAATGGGGAGGAGTGATCCAGGGGATCAAAATATGCTCAAAAATAAAAGTTCTTGGAATTTCTTGAAAATGGAATTGTACGTAGGCATCATCCTAACGATCCCAATGAAACTTGGATGGGTTCAAAAAAATGCCATATGCGAGAGATATCATGTCCTGTCCACTTTTCCAAATAGGAAAAATTTTGCCGATTGTGCAAATCGTACTATTGATGTGGCATGGTACCATACTGACATGTGGCAAGTGGTGATTTGGAAATTTATGTGGAAGTGGTTGATGTGGACCAATGGGTGGTTGAAATGTGGCATGCTTGGAGAGACTGGGAAGGTGCCACGTGGACCAACCAAGGGCCACCATGTGGCACCCTGTAATTGGTTTATGGTGTAAACTTGTTTAGAGTTTGCAGGGGTTGAACCCAGGACCTCCACCAAGGCCAGAGTCTTTGTGCAAGCTGGGCTACCAACCTACCTAACATTTGTTTCTTACCCCATATGCTTTAAAATTGTATTCGAATTTGCACTAATGTGTAGTCTAGGCGAAGAAAGGGTCGGGGCTTAGCCCCAGACCTCGATCATGAACCAAAGATTCATTTCCATATGAAACTTACATGTAGAGGTTCCAACGTCTATGCGACAGGTGCTATATTTAAGGTTAGCGCTAGGCTACATGGGCCATGCGACCGAAACCTCCGTCGGAAAAGGTGTCAAGTCCCCTAACAATGCAACAATTTTCCAGAATTTGCGGAACGGGCATGGTGTTAGGATTTTTTCATGAGAAACTCCTGTGATCTAGGTTAGTTACACACATGTGCATTTTTGCGAGAAGAGACAACAAATAATTGGAAAAAAATTCCAGGAAGTGATTTCTTCTCAGTTTTTGGCCAAACCAGGTGCAGGAAGAGCCCAAATAGGGGTTTTTGGACATTATGGAGCCATTGAAGCTATCTATTTTTCATTCTTAGAATTGTACATGATTTATTTTGACACTTTGAGAATTAATGAAAATGATCCATTGGAAGTTGGACCAGGTGATGTCGCCCAAGAGAGGGGTGAAATCCTTTATCATTTTGTTGTGTTAATGTGCTTGTTTTTTTATGGTTGTTATGTTTGTTTATGCTGCTCATGCTTAAGTAAAAACTCATTAATTTTTATGTGTTTGCAACCTGATCCTATTTCCCAAGAACATACAATTTACACTTGCAATTTTAAATACACACAAGCCTTCTTCATTTTTAGATCAAAGAAGAAGTGGAAAGGGGGAAAGGATAAGAAGATGAAAACGATTGTGCATCAGTGAAAGGATCCTAGAAATAATTGAAACCATTAAAATATTTATTGATCTAGGTGGACATCGATGGTTTCCCACCTATTCTACTAGCTCAACATACAATTTCCATTTTGGCAGTTTTTCTATAGTTTTTCAGGTCCGAAACTTCAAGGTTCGTTTTGAGGCCTTGAATGACGTTTTTTTTCATGTGGAAGAACCAATAGATTCATGTTGGCATGGATTAGGACATTATAAATGTGTACACTCCTCGACTAGTCATTTTTTACGAGGTATCAAGTGCCCCAAATAGATATTGTATTCAAAAGTTATGCCCTATGGAAGTTGACATATTAACTACCTCCATTAGGGCCCACAAACCTTTTGGCATTTCATATTTCAGGGTTAGTATTTTAGATGTTTAGGGTTTTCTCATTTATGACTTATGTTTAAAAGTCCTTGGGAGCCTCATTTTAATGATCTTCTTGCAAATTTTTGTAGTTGTCACATCTCTTCTCATAGATAAGCTACCACCATTCTAGCGAGTACATTTCACTTTGTATTTTCTTTTACACTTTCTGCATATTTAAGTCTTTAATATAAATTGAGTATTGTTGTATCTATATTTTTCTATATTACTTTTCATTTTCATTTTGTTCCTCCATAAATCTAGATCAATGGTATCATAGTGGTCTGCTCTTTATCAGTTTCTCTATGCATTTCCCCAATGAGGTCAGGGTATCAGGAATTGGGACTCAAACTGGTTGAAAATTTTGAAGACCTTCCTCTATGATCTTGACGACCACCCATGGTGTAGGAACAAAGAGATGAGGGAGAAGGAGATCATATTAAACTATTTCTAATGGAAGTCCTCATGAAACAGATGAATGAGATGATGGATCAATTTTCCCAAATCCTTCATTGGTTGCCGATAAAAACATAGGAATATTCATCAAGTAGCCACTTTGGAGGAACTTCCCCCTTCAAGGTACAAGTTAATTTTGATATTCTTGCATTTTAAGGTCATATAGACGTGGATTCTTTCGAAAAATGGTTAAATATACTAGAAGGTTATTTATCTATCCACAATTTTTCCAATATGGAAAATATCACCAAGTTTGTGCTCCTTAAGGAGACCCCCCATGTCAAACATTGGTGGGATACTTACTTTGAGAAAAAATCCACAGAGGAGTTTGGAATATTTGGGGCCGAGCCCACTTGGGACTCTTTTACTTATGCCATCAAAGAACAATATTACCCTATTGGAAACTACAATGACTAGTACATGATATGGACCACACTCTATAAGGAGAGGGACCAAAAAATTCCAGAGTTTACAAATACCTTCCATACCTTGCGCATTAATCTGGGTATCAGAGACTCTAAGTGACATCTAGTTCTAAAATACCATGGGGCCCTACACAAGTACATCCAAACATAAATAGATTTTCTATACATCTCAGCATTGGGAACCGCTTATCGATATGTTGTCAAAATCAAGAAAAAAATTAAATAGAGGTATAAGTGGGAGTTTGGATCTATAAATGCATAATAGAAAAATTCAAGCAAAGTCAGCTCCAACACACAAAATAAAGGACAAATCAAGGATGTAAAACCACATGACAACCAATCTAATATGAAAACAAAGAATGGCAATGGGAAGATGAAGAAATACACTAGGAAGTGGTGTAAATTCCATAAAATATCCTGGCATAATACCGATGAATGTTTCTCAAAGTAGTCATTGGTAGCCAAGATAAAATCCTCAGAATCAGATCTAGGATTCGACTCTGATTTAGAGACAGATAATGAGAAGTGGATCATTGATTCATAACCCAATTCCATAGTTGTTACCACCAATATCCATCCAAACGAACCAGACGAGTGGGAGGAAGGTGAGCACCTTTTTCACTCGCAGATGCTCTACTACATTTAATTATTGATAGTTGAAATGAAAAAAACCTCATCTCAGTAGAGGTTGTGAAGCCAATGGAGTTTCTGACAACACCACATCCAAAGTCATACAACATTGGTTGGCTCTGAGAAGGACAATATCCTTGTGTCAGCAAACAATTATTCCTACCCTATGGCATCAATCCCTTCAAGGATTAGGTATTGTATCATGTTTCCCCACTTGAAGTTTGTGATGTTCTTTTAGGCCAGCCATATATGTGAAAATGTCATGTTGTATACGAGTCTAGACATTGTAGTGCCATTTTTACTGTGAGTAGACAATTGTATAGGATCCCATAGGTTGCTTCACCTACCACAATTTCTTTGGTATCATATAAGAAGCGTATGAAGTTCATTGTTGGATATTTTAATCTCCTCCTTAATTTATCAAGAAGATAGTTAGAAATAATGTGCATTTAATTATCAATCTGGGGCTCATATTAAACTTGTGAACTGTCATGCATTGTATATGAAGGAACAAATATTATTTCTATGTGATTTAGTCATAGTGTCAATGATTAAATTTGTGGTCAAAGTATAGACAATTCTTAAGCTCTAGAAAGCTTCTACAAAAATACACAGCTGCAAGAAATAAAATGTCACATGTTTTGAAAAGGAAACAAAAATGTTAGAAATGAAATACACCAGCTATAGGTATCAGGAGTATGAATCAACTATCTCCTGAAGAAACCCTAGCAATATAATTCTAGGAACAAATAATTTCTTGAAAAGAAGCACACACGTTGTATGTATAAGGAGTATGACTCAACTATCTCACAAAGCAACCCCAACTATGTGTAGTAAGATTAATTGTATAATTGAAATCCTAAATTACTCTTGCAGAATTGAAACAACACACCAAACTTGCTAAAAATAAATCACACATATTGAAAGGAAATTGATTAATTGATTGTTGGAAAAGAAATTACCTAAGTCTTTGAAATTAGCATCTAATTCTTGCCAAGATTATCCCTATCATTACCCATACCAACAAATGTAATCGTTGCATTAAGTACATTTATTCAAAACTTACAAGAATGCAAACTAAATCTGAAATGTAATGGGAATGAATAAACAAATGCAATTCTAAGTGAAAAATAAACTACAAAATTTTAATAACAATTAACAATTAAACATGTCGTGATTGCAACAAATATAATGAACAAATTAATTAATTAAACAAATCAGTCTACTATAAATATGTAAAATAAATCAAATTAATTAAATCATACACTATGGAAACTATAAGTCAATAATTAAAATATAATCTCAATATAGATTATTCCATTATCATTCATACATTTCTCTAAGAGGCCCCCCCAAATAATGGAGAGAGTGCTCTCTTTTATACATAAATTTAATGGAAACTAGAAATAACGAGTATATAAATAAACCCACTTATGGATTTAATAAATCCATAGTAGTTACAACAATTTCCTAAATAATGAATAGTTTCGAGATAACAATTAGAAATTAATGAATAACTTCAAGATATTTTTCTAACTATTAGAAAATAATAGATAACTTCCAAGATCTTTTGCTAACAATTAAAAAATAATAAATAACTCCAAGATCTTTTTCCCAGGAATTCCAAGATTCTTGGTTAACCACTCAAACTAATATTTTGTCTTGGAATTAAAATTATATCCATATCTTTAATTTGTTTGGATTAGCATTATTTTTGCATGGATCCATAATTGTCACATAGAGTAGTAACAACATGGCTCATGGTTCCAATGGCTCATAGTTCTTGTGTTGGCTCATGGTTCTGATTGCTCAAGGTTCCAATTGCAACATATTTTTCTTTGGATGAGCTGTAGCAACTGTTGTAAGGGGTTGCAACAATGAGTTGCAGTGTAGAATAGTTCCTTGGAGAGTTGCAACAACTATTGTAAGGAGTTGCATCATAGAATAGTGCCCCGACGAATTGCAACCACTATTGTAAGGAGTTGCAACAATGAGTTGTATGATAGAATAGTTCCTTGGCGAGTTGTAGAAACTTTTGTAAGGAGTTGCAGCAACAAGTTGCAGCGTACAATAGTTCCCTGACGAGTTGTAACAACTATTGTAAGGAGTTGTAGAAACTACATGGGATTTGTAGCAACTGAGTTGAAAAATTTGTGTTGTAGTAGTTGAGATGCATAAATCCATAGTTGCAACAATTTTCCAGCTAGATTTCAAGAAATCAAAACCAAAATACATCCTATGGCGATATCACAATCTACACAACAACCTGTCTGGAAAATCATCTTTGCAAATTAACTCAAATATAAATGAAAATATGATATTTTTCTAATGTTTAATCATAAGTTCATATTAATTACTAAAGAAATGTAATGGAAACACATTAAGTTTAAATCCAACAAAAAAATGGATTGATACAAGGTCTAGGTAAGAGGAAAGGGGTTAAAAGTAGGGAAAATATGGTGTAAAAAGATGCCATTTCTGGAGCCCGTCGGTCATCTCCTAGAATGTGAAATTTGTCCTTTTCATGATTCTCTCTTAGAATGAATGAAAGGTCACAACCACATCCATTTCCTCTACACAAGGCTCCACTACACAACATATGCAAGTAGACAAGGATGTGGAAAAATATTGGGACATCTTCACCTCACGTATGGGGGTGTCTTTGCAATGTCAGGTCAAGCATTCAATTGAGTTAAATCTTGGAATGTCTTTTCCTAATGGTACAATGTATCGATGATCTCTCCTAGAAAATGAGGAAATCAAGTGCAAAATCCAGGAGATTCTCCAAAAAGGGAAAATTGACCAAGATCCTCACCCTACAGAAGCCCAATCATTCTCATACAAAATAAAGAGATGACCTGGTGACTTTGTATTGATTACAAATCTCTAAAACAAATCGTAGTTATGAATTGGTACCCAATTCCCCAATTTGATGACCTTCTTGAACAACTAAAGGGGGCCACGTATTTTAGTAAGATTGATCTAAAGTCTGGCTACCACTAGGTCCCCATAGAATAGACTAATGTATGGAAGATCACTTTCAAGTCTAAAGAAGGTCTTTTCGAGTGGTTGATCATGCCCTTTGGCTTGACAAATTCCCCATCCACCTTCATGAGGTTGATGGAAGACATCTTGTGACCCTTAACCAATTCCTTTGTTCTTTTATATCTGGATGACATCCCCATATTTATAAAGAGTTGGGAAGAACACTTGCATCACATTCAACAGGTCCTCCACACTTTGTGGAAACACAAGTTATATGCTAACCTAGAGAAATTTTTCTTCGGAATGAACACGATACAATACCTCAAATACATTGTAGATGAGCATGATGTGCATGTGTATCTAGCCAAGATCTAATTCATTCATGACTGGCCAACCCCAACAACAATCACCAAGCTTCGAAGCTTCTTAGGCCTTGCTAACTTCTATTGCATATTTTTACTAGGGTTCTCCCATATCACATGAGATCTCACCCAAGTGACCAAGGGTGGTTGGGAATCCAAATTTGAGTTGGGAATATCAAAACAAAAATATTTTGATGATATGAAACATCACTTATGCTCAGCCTCGATGCTCGTCTTACCTGATCTACAATAACCATGTGAGATTGAGACCAATGCTTCTGGTTATCCTATTGGTGTCATTCTCACTCAACATGATCATCCAGTGGCCTATCATAGTGAGACACTCTCAAATTTTGTCTATAAGTATCCTGTTGGTTGTGGAGCCTGATTATGTTCCTGATTCAGAGGTCCTTGCTTTCAGCCATGTTTATACCCCATGAAGACTTTACAACCCAGAAGTATGTACACTCTTCCACGCAGGGGAGTGTATAGGGGGGTACCCCCTCTGCGGGGTATGGGGGGCCTATACCCCCAGCTAGGGGGTTTGGGGGCGAAGCCCCAGAAGGAAAAATTGCCTTGTAAATGTATATTGTAATTTCATTGTAAATCTGGATCGTTCATTATAAGGTCACGGATCTAACGATAGAAATTATGTTAGGGTTTTTTTCCCTAGAAGGAAACCCTCTGTTATGAGGTAAATGTATTGTGGCTATGCATTATGGTGAGTATTGTATTATGAGAGAGGATATTGTGAGATAAAGAAGAGGAAGTTACAATGGGTTTTGCTGTAGGTTGTAATGCTTCATTTGCTGGATAATAATAAAGGAAGCACCTGACAATTTCTCTGGTGGACATAGCCCACACCAGGTGAACCATGTAAATATGTCTCTCTCTTGTATTGTGTATCTTTTGTGTTTTGTTTCCACATTTTTTTTGTTTTATTGCTCCACGGTCCTATTTTTCTAACAACTGGTATCAAATCAAAAGGTAAATCACAGGAAAAGAGGGTTCCTGGTTCGAGTGGGAGCAATGTCAGAATATGGAAAGTTTAGGGTCGAGAAATTTAACAGCCAAAACTACCAGTTATGGAAGATGCAGATGGAAGATTATTTATATCAGAAGGATCTATTGCTACCATTGGGCAGAGTAGCAAAGAAGCCAATGACCATGAAGGACGAAGAATGGGAGATTCTTGACAGAAAGGCTCTAGGAACGATACGGCTGAGCTTGGCAGCGTCGGTGGCTTTCAATATTTTGAAAGAAAAGACAATGAAGGATCTGATGGACACGTTGGCTAAAATTTATGAAAAACCCTCGGCATCTAATAAGGTATTTCTAATGAAGAGATTATTTAATATGAAGATGTCAGAAGGTGGGTCTGTTGCAGATCATTTAAATGAATTTAATACGCTTACTAATCAACTAAGTTCTGTAAAAGTGGACTTTGATGATGAGGTTAGGGCTCTTCTAATCTTGTGTTCATTGCTAGAAAGATGGAATGGCTTGGTCATGGATGTAAGTAAGTTTGTCTCTGGTTCAAATACTTTAAAATTTGATGATGTTGTTGGTGTTATCCTTAGTGAGGAAATGCGACAGAAAAAAATAGGTGATACATCAGGTAATGTATTGAACATGGAGAACAGGGGAAGACAAAAGGATAGAGGAAAGGGCTCAGGGAACCGCGAGAATTCTAGGAAGGGAAGATCCAAATCCAGACTTGGAAAGATAGAGTGTTGGAATTGTGGGAATAAGGGACATTTGAAGAAAGATTGTAGAGCTCCAAAGAAACAAAGAGATGGACAACATGACAGAAAT
>SNQJ01S0043116.1:69793-80014 GCA_010110895.2 Picea sitchensis | reverse complement strand
GTAGATGCTCGGGCCTAAAAGTCCCGACAGTAACTCGTTGGTTGTTCATGATCGTCCTGGTAGGTAAGTCTACGTGGTCCAACGCCCACCGGATCATGTCGTAATACGGAAGCAACCGTGGCCTGGTTGCTACTCTGTGCATCTCGGATTGGACGATTATCTTATACTTGGTGTGTAGATCATCCCTTTCGATGTCGTCGGAGTCGTCTGAGTAATCTACCAATTCTGCTTGCAGAACATTTGACACAAATGACCAGTCGGGGATCGATTCGACACTTCGGGGTGAAGTATCGGCGACATTGTTTGGGCCCTGTCCCGCGACTTCGACATTCGCCTTTGCTGCTTTCCGTGGAGCCATGGTCGCAGTTTGCGTTTTCTCTCTCCTTCGATCGAACTGTGTATACATGCAGAAAGTAGTTAACTCAGAAATGAATGAGCTCCGCGTGCTATGAAAAATGCATAATGAAACGTAGCTCTTGCATATATTTGAAAAAACGGTACCTTTCAAAACAAACCTGTCAATTCAGAATTAGAAATAAACTTGTTCCGTAAAAATCCGATCTTACACATAGATTTACCTTATCTTCCCATTAATGTCATAAATTTTGGCAGTTTGACAGTCAGTCGGAGTATGGAGAGAAAATAGCTACCTCGAAAAACGTGCAAGTCTCGATGCATGGGACATATCTTGCTTTATTTTAAAATATCAAAACTTAGCAACGTTAAAAACTTTCTCATTGTTCGCTGCATCGTGGATTTTCTTTTAACATTTTGAGTCTTCAACTCGCGAGACTGCGAGGACCGATTTTGGCTTAATTAACAGTAATCGCAATTTGGAGCATCATTAATTTTATAATCAATTTATTCGCCATATCGCGACTCGGAACTTTGAAGACAAGTTTCTGGGAGATTAGTATGTCGAGTCGCAAAACCGCGAGATGGTGATAATTAAGACTCAATTAAGGGGAAGAAAATCTTAGATTAGGCAATTAATTAATCATGCTATAATTACGTCACGACTTCGTGAATCGGGGTTTTAGACGCCGTAACTTTTTAAAAGATAGTGCCGAGTGGCGAAACGTCGAGTACAGATTAACCATGGTTATCCTTTTTGTTCACAATCCTTGACCAGGGTTAGCCCGAAAGAACCTCGTGTTCTCGGCTCTCAGAGCTGTAAAAATAAAAAATCGAATTTGGCGAACGCCGAGGCGTGAAACCCCGACGACGTCTAATCACTGAGTTAAAAGATTTGACCCTGGTTACTATCTTGAGTGAAAATTTAAAACGACTTCACCGTTTCGTGACTCGGGACGTGTGAATTCATGAGTTATAGTAGTCCGACCTGCGAGATCCCGAAGTAAAACAAAAAGAGTGACATTCTTACGAAAGTGGATTTGTTTCGAGAGTAGAAAAGCATCGCTGCTTATGTAATAAGGTTGCATAGTTTTCAAAGTCTCGGGGGAAAAATTAAAAGACCATCTTTAGATTTCAAGTATCAAAAATTGAAAATTGTGAAGGGTAAAAATAAAAACCAGGGTGGCTCCAACACAAAGGAAGGAATTATAACTTCTATGCATAGAGACAAAGACATTGTTTTTTATCTAGAGTCAAAGATAAATCCAATATACCAAATTGAATGAGGAAAATATCCGATTACATATTGAGTTAACAAATGAAGCATCTTCTTCTAGTTGGATTTTCAAACTATGTTATAAGTAAATGAGTCCCATTTCCATAGTGTACTATTGAAACAAGAAGCATCAAATATTGTTGTGAGCCCTTCTTTACCTTTTTCATAAGGATAAATCCATCAATGAGTAGATCATAGAAATTTTAATGTGCATCATACTAAGAATTTTATTAAAAATAACTTTTTGAAACAGGAGGTGATCTAGGAGGCTCCCCAGGCTTAGAAAATGCTCAAAAATCAAAGTTCTCATAATTGAATGAAACCAATTCCATTGCGACTGGCTCTTCGCGCTGATTTCGTCCATATATTTACTTTCTCAAACGGACGTTGTATGCTAGAGTTATCGAACTCTGACCGTTTTCTCAAACAACGAAAAAGTCAAAGGTCAACTGGAAAAAAGTCAATGCTGACATCAGCATGACATCACCAAAGCTAATACAGGATGCTGACGTGGAAGAGGCAGGTAATGACATCTAGCGACCTGTCACTGGGCAGAGGATGCAGACTTGGACCAATGGCAGTGTGACACTTGTCGAATTTCGGGCAAATGTGGTGGGGCCATGTGGCCTAGGCATGGGCGGCCACGTGGCACCTAGTCAACAATCGAATGGAAAGTTTCAAAAATGTTTGGGGGTCCATGGGTTTTGAACCCACGACCACCCACCAAGCCCACGCTTTGAGAAATGGCCCAACACCAACGCGCCACACAATTCTTACTTGTTAAATAAAACAAGTTTAATTTTATTTAAATTTGAATGTATTGTTATGTGGGCGGAAGGGGGCTAGGGCATAGCCCCAGCCCACATTTTTATTACATTATGTGACCGCCATAAAACCAAGGGCGCGAGCGCAATATGCACAGGGATATTTGATAAGACCCTAGCCCTTGGATCTCAGGTGGATCCCACAAGACCAGGGGCTATCCCCTGAAAAGGTGTGTGAAGGTTCTATCCTTTAATCAACGGTCCCATGCCATGCACCCATGACCAGGAGATGGAGCCTATCCAAGGCCAGCGCGCAGCCCAAAGGGTTGGCGCTTGGCCATATGGTTTTGATATGACCAGTTATAGGGGGCGCGTGCATAGCCCAATACAGCTACTCTGTGTATTTTTAATTAAAAGTGGGTTTTTAACTATACAGTGTTGATTTTTGCCTGATTTTATGACCAGAAAGTGGTTTTTTTTGGATATCTTGGTCATTTGGAGGGGGATTTGATCCTAGAAAGAGGCCATATCTTCAGGGGAAGTTGGGCTTCCTCATATGATCCTTAAAACTATAAAAACTAGGCTTTTTGAAACTTGGAGAGGGACTTTTTGATGCAATGTTTTGGAGCAACAGTTTGTAATTTTTGGCCTTTTGCCATGTTTTGAGAGGCATTTTTCTCATGTTGTTGAGAGGATTTTGATGATGCATGTATGAATCTGAGAAAGGAGGTCTTGCACAGTAGATCTGAAGCATGTAATGTAACAGCAAAGAGCCATCGTAAGATAACTTGAGCATTTTAAAGAGCAATAAAGAGGTCCTCCACTTGGAAGCAGGCTCGGAGGCGTAGCCAATGATTGGTGAACTCCGTTAACAAATTCTTGTCTATATTTCTCTTTCTGTTTTGTTGTTCTCTTCTCTTCATTTGCAGCATGATTATTAATGGTTGATCTCTTTAAATCATTAATGAGCATCAAGTAAAAGTCACATTTGATATTTCGCAAACAAGATAATAAGTTTATATATTTCTCATTCTTATCGGTCCGATGCATAAAGTACATTAAACTAAATTGCAATTTATCAGTAATACCTTCATTTTTTTATCAAGTTTATGGTATCAGAGTATTTGGTTTTGAAGGTTTGACAAGAATTGCAAGAATTGGATGCTCACCAGAGCAAAACTCAAGTGAGGAGAAGGCCAACTTGAGGCTCTTAATCCAAAGATTCAAAGGAGACCTCAAAAACAAGAGATGTCTTCACCAAGGAAGCTAGGTCCTTACGCATCTGAGGATGATTTCTTCGAGGCATTTCAATTGATGAAAACCATGGTAGACGAAATTTACCATGAAAGAGGTCAACGAAGGAATCCAAAGGTTGAAGAAGGTGAATCCTCAGTAAGAGAAAAAGGAGGAGTTGGACGTGGTGGACCTTCCGAACCTTCTTCTCCTTCATCCTCGTCATCTACAAGTGAAGTAAGTGTACATCCCTCCAAGGATAATCAACCCAAGAAAAATCATCATTCTTCTGATATGCCTTTATTAAAGTTAGATGTAAAGTTTAACTTACCCACTTATGATGGTGAATTAGATGCAGAAACGCTAGATAATTGGGTGAGACAGATAGAAGTCTATTATAGGATAAAAAGGATTGTTGATGATGAAACAAAGATCCAACTTGAAAGTCTCAAATTGGGAGTCATAGCTCTCATATGGTGGGAAAGAAAAACTAAGGATGATCTTAATAAAAATGGTAAAACAATCTCTTCCTGGAATGACTTTATCACTGCTTTGAAGAAACAATTCTATCCATTAGCATACATGCAACAGGAAATGATGAATTGGCAAAGTTTAAGGCAAGTTAAAGGTCAAAGTGTACAAGAATATACTCAAATATTTCGTAAGAAAGCTTTAAATTTGGGTATTCCTTTATATACACAAGAGACACTCCTAAAGTATATTGGTGGTTTACATTCTTATCTCAAGCACACTATTCTTATGATAAATCCTTCTAACTTTGATGAAGTATGTGTACAAGCCATTCACATTGAATCAAGTAAAGGGAATGTTGGTGATAGTGTTTCTACAGATACTTGGCAAAGAAAGGATGCAGGTAAAAGGAAAGAGAAGAAGACAGCCACAACAAGAAAGGAGAAGCCTACTTTCAAGCATTGCAAGAAAGTAGGCCATGATGAAGATCGTTGTTGGGTCTTGCATCCTGACTTGAAGCCAAAGAAATTTTCCAACCAAGGGAGGAAGAATACCACAGCTACAACAGTTCAAGTGGATCTTGGATCAGATTCCAGTGATGAGACAAAGAGTGTAGCTATGGGAATCCGAGGTATAAATTTTGTTGCAAGTACTAGCTCTTCTAGATCAGTTGATGTAAATGATGAGTGTAAAAGGAATGAACTTTTCCATATAAGGGTTATAACACATAACATTAAAGTTGATACTCTTTTAGACAATGGATCACAAGTCAATCTAATCAATGAAGATGTTGTAAATAACTTGGGACTTGAAACTAATTCACATCCTAAACCATATCCATTGGGATGGATATGTGGTGATAACAATTTGCAAGTAACCAAGCAATGTAAAATTAAGTTTGCAATCACTTCTAAGTATCATGATGAAGTAGAGCTTGATATAGTTCCACTGAACATATGTGGGATTGTCTTGGGAAGCCCCTACCTTTATGATAGAAAATCCATATTCTACAGAGAGGATAATAAATATTGCTTCAAGAAAGATGGGAAAGAGTACATTGTTCATGCTCATCGCATGAAAACTGACAGGTCTTTTGCAGCTACAGGGCAGTTAAAAAGAATGGTAAATGCAAGAAAAAATTTAACACTTATGTCTGTAACAAAACAAGAAGTTAGTGATGCTAGACATGAGATGGTTCAATATGTTTCGAACAGTCATGAAGTGTCGTCGGAGGTACAGCATGAGGTTCAGCTACATACTTTGTTTATTGTTCCTGTTCAGAAGGGGAAGCATGTTGTTTCATTCTCATTAGCATATCTAGTATTATTGAATAGTTTTCTTCTATTCAGTGGTGTATGGCTGCTAACTGCGACAAAGAATGTAGATGATTGTGCAATTGATGGGATGATTACTTTAATAAACAATGCTATCTCAGTTTTCATGTTTGTTGTGATTAGTCAAGTGATTATTGTCCAAGCAGAAAGGATGGATGATACCGGACAAGTGGGGAGGCAGTACTATCACTTCTTACCTGAGTAAAAGCATACTTTTGGTGATCCAAAAGCTTCCAAAGTGGGGAGGAATGATCCAGGAGGCTCCCCGGGCTTAGAAAATGCTCAAAAATCAAAGTTCTCATAATTGAATGAAACCAATTCCATTGTGACCGGTTCGTCGTGTTGATTTCGGCCATATATTTACTTTCTCAAATGGACGTTGTATGCGAGAGTTATCACACTCAAATTGTTTTCTCAAATAGCTAAAAAGTCAAAGGTCAACTGGAAAAAAGTCAATGATGACGTCAGCATGACATCACCAAAGATAATATAGGATGCTAACGTGGCAGAGGCAAGTAATGACATCTGGTGACCTGTCACTGGGCAGAGGATGCAGACTTGGACCAATGGCAGTGTGACACTTGTCGAATTTCGGGCAAATGTGGTGGGGCCATGTGGCCCAGGCATGGGCAGCCATGTGGCACCCAGTCAACAATCGAATGGCAAGTTTCAAAAATGTTTGGGGGTCCATGGGTTTTGAACCCACAACCACCCACCAAGCCCACGCTTTGAGAAATGGCCCAGCACCAACACGCCACACATGTTACTTGTTAAATAAAACAAGTTTAATTTTATTTAAATTTGAAATGGCCCAGCCCACGTTTTTATTACATTATGTGAGCACCATAAAACCAAGGGCATGGGCGCCATATGCACGGGGATATTTGATAAGACCCTAGCCCTTGGATCTCGGGCAGATCCCACAAGACCAAGGGCTATCCCCTTAAAAGGTGCGTGAAGGTTTTATCCTTTAACCAATGGTCCCATGCCATGCGCCTACGACCAAGGAGTTGGAGCCTATCCAAGGCCAGCGTGCAGCCCAAAGGGTTGGCGCTTGGCCATATGGTGTTGATATGACCAGTTATAGGGGGCGCGCGCATAGCCCAAGGGGGCTACTCTGTGTATTTTTAATTAAAAGTGGTTTTTCACTATACAGTGTTGATTTTTGCCTGATTTTATGACCAGAAAATGGTTTTATTAGGATATCTTGGCCATTTGGAGGGGGATTTGATCCCAGAAAGAGGCCAAATATTTAGGGGAAGTTGGACTTCCTCATATGAGCCTGAAAACTATAAAAACCAGGCTTTTTGAAGCTTGGAGAGGGACTTTTTGATGCATGGTTTTGGAGTAGCAGTTTGTAATTTTTGGCCTTTTGCCATGTTTTGAGAGGCATTTTTCGCATGTTGTTGAGAGGAGTTTGATGATGCATGTATGAATCTAAGCAAGGAGGTCTTGTACAGCAAATCTGAAGCATGTAATGTAACAGCAAAGAGCCATCGTAAGATAACTTGAGCATTTTAAAGAGCAATAAAGAGGTCCTCCACTTGGAAGCAGGCTCGAAGACGTAGTCAACGATTGGTGAACTCCGTTAACAAGTTCTTGTCTCTATTTCTCTTTTTCTTTTTTTCTCTTCTCTTCATTTGCAGCATGATTATTAATGGTTGATCTCTTTAAATCATTAATGAGCATCAAGTAAAAGTCACATTTGATATTCCGCAAACAAGATAATAAGTTTATGTATTTCGCATTCTTATCGATCCGATGCATAAAGTACATTAAAATAACTTGCAATTTATCAGTAATGCCTTCGTTTTTGGATCAAGAGGCCACATCCATGTTTTATTCCAAAATAATTTTAGACAAGTCCAGGCCATTGGATTTAACTTAAAGAAACCCAAGGAGAACGAGGCACTCTTGAAGTTGTTCTCAATTTTTCTTCTAGATTAGACAAAACACATCAAGTCAAGATGAATATGCATTGTACGGAAATCCTGATTAGAAATAGAGAATATCCCAAAAAAAAAAATCTCTAACTTGAAAGAAAATTAGGGTTTATGGTTTACATGATGAATTGATGATGGAAGAAAGTGGGTGTGTGAGTCAAATTTGAGTCCAAAAACCCTCCCATATCGTTAAGTCATGCGAATAGTCTATCCATGTCAAATTTCAGTGCATACAGAAACAGTTTGAAAAAATTTCAACGTTGGCCCCATTCACGGGTCATTGTTTCCCGTGTCTGGTCCTAGTACAATTTCCTTGTAAAATTTGTTCGACAGTACACACGTCCCCGCATCTAGTACTGCAAGGGAGTATTTTTATGGTGTTGATTAAGAAATCAACGAAAAAGAGGGATTTATGTTCCATGCCTGGGGATTTATGGAATCACATATGCAATATGTGATATAACAATGGTCATTTCAAATGCATTTGTAACATGAAGTATGGTTCTCATGGTTGTCCAAGGAATGCTCTAGGGTCAAACAAAAAGGTACAAGATCATAGAAATTTCCTTAGAGATGCATGGACCATTCATCACAGTCATTTTTATAGTGTTGATTAAACAATGAATGAAAAGAGGGATTTTTCATCACAGCTATGACACACACACATTGTATATACAATGTAGAACCTGAAAGAAAAATGAATAAAGACTGATGAAAACTTAAAACTTGTGTCAACCAATTTGTGTACTTTGAAAGAAAATTAGGGTTTATGGTTTACATGATGAATTGATGATGGAAACAAGTGGGTGTGTGAGTCAAATTTGAGTCCAGAAACCCTCCCATATCATCAAGGCATGTGAATAGTCTATCCATGTCAAATTTCAGTGCATACAGAAACAGTTTGAAAAAATTTCAACGTTGGCCCCATTCACAAGTCATTATTTCCCGTGTCTAGTCCTAGTACAATTTCCTTGTAAAATCCATTCGATGGTACACACATCCCCGCATCTAGTACTACAAGAGAGTATTTTTATGGTGTTGATTAAGCAATCAACAAAAAAGAGGGATTTATGGTCCATGCCTAGGGATTTATGGAATCACAAATGTAATATGTGATATAACAATGGTCATTTAAAATGAATTTGTAACATGAAGTATGGTTCTCATGGTTGTCCAAGGAATTATCTAGGGTCAAACAACAAGGTACAATATCATAGAAATTTCCTTAGGGATGCATGGGCCATTCATCACAGTCTAGTACTGCAAGGGAGTATTTTTATGGTGTTGATTAAGAAATCAACGAAAAAGAGGGATTTATGGTCCATGCCTAGGGATTTATGGAATCACAAATGAAATATGTGATATAACAATGGTAATTTCAAATGCATTTGTAACATGAAGTATGGTTCTCATGGTTGTCCAAGGAATTCTCTAGGGTCAAACAACAAGGTACAAGATCATAGAAATTTCCTTAGGGATGCATGGGCCATTCATCACAGTCATTTTTATAGTGTTGATTAAACAATGAACGAAAAGAGGGATTTTTCATCACAACTATGACACACATACACTGTATATACAATGTAGAACCTGAAAGAAAAATGAAGAAAGACTGATGAAAACTTAAAACTTGCGTCAACCAATTTGTGTACTTTGAAAGAAAATTAGGGTTTATGGTTTACATGATGAATTGATGATGGAAACAAGTGGGCGTGTGAGCCAAATTTGGGTCCAGAAATCCTCCCATATCGTTAAGGTAAGTGAATAGTGTATCCATGTCAAATTTCAGTGCATACAGAAACAGTTTGAAAAAATTTCAACGTTGGCCCCATTCACAAGTCATTGTTGCCCGTGTCTAGTCCTAGTACAATTTCCTTGTAAAATTCGTTCGACAGTACACACAATGGCTTATATTGTCGAATTAATGCCTTGTTCGTGACAGGTTTTGCAACATTGTGTTGCTTTGACAAAAGATTGGGATTGATCATATTTTTTTCAAACACGACAAAAATTTTAATTATGGTCATCATTCATTGGCTTATACAAAAATATAAACATAAAAATGTAAATCCCTGGGATGACATACCTAAATCGTTGGTATGAGATGTTTTCGAAATTGTTAATTCCGATTTCTGCAATTAAAATTTGCAATTTCGACGGATTTGCATTGAAAATGCTCATAAAGGGTGCTTTTTTATATTTTTCAATGAAACCTAAGAACCTGGCATCCATGCTAGCCATTACCAGAACAATGGTTTATATTGTTGAATTAATGCCTTGTTCTGGACAGGTTTTGTAACAGCGTGTTTCTTTGACAAAAGATTGGGATTGATCATATTTTTTTCAAACACGACAAACATTTAAATTATGGTTGTCATTCATTGGCTTATACAAAAATATAAAGATAAAAATGTAAATCCCTGGGATGACATACCTACATCGTTGGTATGAGATGTTTTCGACATTGCTAAATCCGACTTCTACAATTAAAATCTGCAATTTTGACGGATTTGCATTGAAAATGCTCATAAAGGGTGCTTTTCTATATTTTTCAATGAAACCTAAGAACCTGGCATCCATGCCGGCCATTACCAGAACAATGACTTAGATTGTCAAATTAATGCCTTGTTTTGGACAGGTTTTGCAACAATGTGTTGCTTTGACAAAAGATTTGGATTGATCATTTTTATTTCAAACACGGCAAATAATTAAATTATGGTTGTCATTCATTGGCTTAGTAGTACATGATTAGGCGCAGTTGCGTAGAGCTCCTCTTGGTTTCGAGAATAGTTTATTATCAACTAAACAGGGGAAACCACGTGAAGGTGGAAGCTCTAATTATGCCC
>SNQJ01S0043116.1:46339-57032 GCA_010110895.2 Picea sitchensis | reverse complement strand
CATTGGAGCTATAACTGACTCTTCCAACCTCATTCTAGGAGAGGATCTCTCAATGGCGGAAGTCTTGGAGCTTGCGGATAAATATGTGGTAGGGAAAGTATATGGGAGGCACTTCAGTGAGAAGACATTTAAAATCAGGGCACACACTAACTGGGGCTCGACCCAACCCACCCCCCCACAAATCCGTCGATCATCAAGGGGTTGGTTTCTCATCACTTTTTCAACTGCAGCACAAGCAACCCAAGCCCTCTCGGGTTGCTGGTCTATTGATTCCTCGCCCGTATTACTAAAGATCTAGGATCCAACCTTTGACATGGCAAGTGGGTGAGTGGAATCTTTCCCAATATGGGTACGCCTACCTGGGCTCCCACCCCATCTTTGGTCAGAGAAGGTCTTTCAGGCTATCGGAAATGTGTTGGGCAACTACTTGGACGTGGAATTTTCCTTCAAGGAGACGGGGTAGATGTCCCTAGCCCACATCATGGTTTCACTAAATATCATAGGAGGGTTTCGTAAGGAACTCAACATCACGGACCGAGGACGCACCAAGGTTCAAATCCTCGACTATGGGGGCATACACTTCTGTTGTCGATGTTGTCATGCACATGGGCATATACTCAAAGATTGTCCACAACCACTGTGAGGATGCCCCACTCACACTCGTCTCCCCGTAGTGGAGAACCTACAGCAGGGGATTTCTCCCTCACTGTCGGCTTCTCCCTCCACTTCCTCCAAAAACTCACAACACTCAATGGACAAAACTTCCTCGTGGGTACAACAGACATCAGCGGGATCAGTCGCACACTCAGATCGGCAGGGATTTGGACGGACCCCCCCTCTGGCTCAGAATTTAACTCTGCTTCATCCTATAGGTATTCTACAGTTTCCTTCCTTTGAATCATTTCTAAATTTACAATACACTATCCCTCTTCATTTTCGGGATCCCCTTCGGGCCTTCAAATATCTCAAAATTGACAGCCCTTCCACACTTAGATCTCTCCCCCTCCCCCCCCAAAAAAAAGGTCACGCCCCTTCTTCTCTCCTCACAACCCTCCCTATATTCCCTTTCCCCTTGCTCCCCCCCCTCTCTCGATCCCCCTCCTTCCACATCGACCGAAGATCACAACTTTGACTCTTTAGAAGAACCCACCATTCTCTTTCAACTTAGGAATAGAAATATTCTTGGACCCCCACAAAAAATCTGGGACTCGACTCTGATCCAGATAATGGCACATCAAAAAGAGGGTGGAGCCGCACATCCACACTTTCAAAAGATCAATCCAGGGTGCGCTTAGATATCGCTTCAGGCTGCGAACAGTGTATTTTTGGGGCACTTAGAGCAGTGCAAGCCCCCGAGAGGGTTACCCCATGAAATTTCTCTCTCTCAATTGCAAGGGTCTGGCGAGCCCCCACAAGAAATCCGCCTTGAAACGGTTGATCAACACTCAACAACCGTACATCATACTTCTACAAGAAATGATGGAAGACTCCTTAGTTATCTCTGCTACCCTATCCTCTTTGCTATCAGGATGGCATTTCATGGGCTTAGATGCTGTTGGCAGATCTGGTGGCCTAGCCACGGGGGGGCGCATGAAATCAATCAAACCACTCAACTCCTGGGGCCTCAATTCTTGTTTAGGAATTGATATTTTTGTGGAAGGCTTGGGTAAATAATTCAAGATTCTCAATGTCTATGGACCCTATCTTCACAGAACCCCCTTCTAGGAATCACTTCTCAGCCTCAAGACCCTAAAGGTCGCGAACTTAATCCTGGGGGGTGACCTCAACTTCTCACTTGGGGAGGCAGAAGTTTGGGGCACGTTAGTGCATCCAGATCAACTCACCACCGGGATCTCACATCTCTTGTTGACCAATGGATTGTTGGACATCGCACCCAGAAAATTAATTCCAACCTAGAGGAACATGTGCACAGGGGAAGCAAAGGTGGCAAAACGAATTGATCGCTTTATCGTTGTTGAATCACTATTGAAGGAAACTTTCCAAGTAAGGCAATGGATTGGGGAAGGAGGAATATTAGATCATTCCTCGGTCTGGCTCAATTTGGAGGGTGAAAAACACAAACCCCCTTAACCTTTTAAATTTAATGCCACCTAGCTCGTGGATGAGAGTTTCTGAGAACTGGTACAGACACACTGGAGGCCTTTTGATCCCAGCCTTGGCACTCCAACCGGTGTCCACTTTGCCAGAAATCTCAAAAAAATCAAGTTGATAACTATCCCTTGGGAAAAGGAAAAAAGGAAAAGGGAGGAAAGAGAATTACGAACCACAAAAGAACAAATTGAAGTCATTTATCAGGAGGCGGACGAGGGTTTCATGTCCGACTCATCCAAGGACACCCTAAAATCCTTGGAATAATAGCATAAACAACTCCTAGCTGATCAGGAAGCAACCTGAAGACTAAAAAGTAGGGCGATCTGGCTAGAACAAGGGGATGAAAATACCAAATTCTTCCATGCCTTTGCAAAGGGCTGCAAAGCTACAAACACTATTTGGGATATGAAGGATCCAGAAGGAGGAACTATTTCAACCTTCTCAGGGTTGGCAGAGATGGGAAAAAATCACTTCAAAACCTTATACAAAGCAGATCAGAGGGTAAACATTGTTGATATAGTCAGGATGGCTCTTTTTTACCCTAGCTTTGTAAATGAGAAAAACAACATAGACCTCTACACAAAAGTCAATGAAGTTGAATTAAAGGAAACACTTTCTATCTTCCAAAAGGACAAGAGTCGAGGACCAGATGGTTGGCCGATAGAATTCTATTTAGGATTCTATGAACAGTTCAGTGTTCATCTTCTCCAGGTGGTGGAAGAATCTAGAATAAATGGAACAATGCATCTACCTTTCAACACAACTTTCCTGGCCCTAATACCAAAAAAGGATGAACCTACCTCCTTTGAGGACTTTCGACCGATTTCACTATGCAATTGTATATACAAAATTGTTGCGAAAATTATCTCTAGACGCCTCAAGCCCATTCTCTCATAGGTGATCTCCAAGGAACAATTTGGGTTTCTAAATGGACGATAGATACATGAAGCAATCAGAGTGGCTCGGGAAGGCCTACACAGTTTGAAATCTCTTCGGTCCAAAGGAGTTCTATTAAAAATTGATCTCTCAAAGGCCTTTGATCGAGTAAGACGATCCTTTATAAGACTACTACTTACACACCTACGGTTTGAGGTACCCTTCATCAGATGGATAATGGCCTGCATAACCTCAGTAACTTTTGTGGTCTTGATTAACGAAGAAGCCTCCCCTTTCTTCTACTTAGGAAGAGGCCTAAGACAGGTTTTCCCCCTCTCCCCTCAGCTCTTTCTCCTTTTTGTAGAAGGGTTAAGCAAGGCCTTGATATCGGCCATCAACACGGGGGACTTCCAAGGTATAAAAACCTCTCCAGATCTCAGAATCACACATCTACTCTTCGTACATAATGTTCTAATCTTCAGTAGTGGCAGACCAAGAGATGTTAAGACCCTAGCAGCAATCCTCCAGCTCTTTCGGGATGCAACTCAAAAATCCACCTTATCATTAATTGGAATTGACGAAGCCACTACAGGTCACTATAAAATATTCTTCCCCTACCCAATTCAGGAACTCCAACAAGGGATAAAATATCTTGGCTTCCAACTCAAAGCAAACAATTATCACAAAAGGGATTGGAGTTGGCTATTGGCGAAACTAGAAAAACGATTATCTCTTTAGAGCTTTCATTGGCTCTCAAGAGCAGAAAGGTTGACCCTAATGAAAGCTATTCTGGAAGCTATCTCGGTCTACTGGATGTCTCTCTCCTGGATCCCCAAGGGTGTATTAGAAAAAATCTGAAGACTCTGCTTCAGGTTTGTTTGGTCAGGAACGAAGGACCACTACACCCTCCCTTGGGAAAAATGGGATCTACTGGCCCGACCAAAATCTCTGGGGGTTGGGGGCTAAAAAATATTTTTATTTTCTCAAAATCCTTAGCAGCCAAAACTTGTTGCAGACTTATCACTACTGACAGTTTATGGACTCAATTGGTCACCCACAAATACATAAACCCAGGATTGATAGGGGAATGGATACATCAATAAAACAAAAATCTTCCCAACTACTCCATTATATGGAAGGTCGTAATCAAGTCATTCCATGTTATCGGGGACAAACTGGCCTGGAAAATTGGAAGGGATGATAAACTACGCATCGGTTTCGATCCCTGGCCAGGAAGTGGAAATGCCCACTCCCTATCTCAGGAATTATAGGACCATCTACATACATAGGGGATTTACAAACTAAATCAAATCGCTGACCCAGGATCCACAAACATTTGGCATCAAGGTTGGCACAGTGTTGAGACTCTCAAGCTGGAAGGTGACTTAAAAATTCAGTGGGACAATTATTTACTTGCACTCCAGAGAGACCGCATAAGACTCTTGGATATGGATGACGAGTTGGTTTGGAAAAAAGCCCCACATGGTGTATACACACCGAAATTGGGATACATAGCCCTCAGTGTCGATCACTTTCAAGATGAACGGAGTTGGTGGTGGAAAGGGCTATGGAAACTCAAAGCCCCTCTAAAATCCAATTCGTAGATGACATTCTTCTCATGGGCGTGTCCACAACCAGAGAAGCTACATGCTTCAAAGCCCTGATAAACCTATTTTGCGAAGCATCGGGGATGGAGGTGAATCTCCGAAAATCTCAAGTTTTCTTCTTTAACACCCGTGTGGAAATCCAATGTCACCTCACGCACCTCTTAGGTTTCTCTCGAAGTATCCTTCCCTCGGTTTACCTAGGAATCCCCCTCATTGACAACCCACTCAGAAACTCTTCCTGGGACTCTCTACTTTCCAACTTCAAAAAAAGGCTCTCTCTCTGGACCTTTCATTTTCTTAATCTATCTGGTCGCCTCATACTTCTCAAGTCAGTCCTCCAAGCTCTCCCTGTTTACACTTTCTCAACCCTGGTGGCAGCCCCAAATTTTATTTTAAATACTTTAAGAACGCTTCAAAGAATCTTTCTTTGGCAGGGCCTTAAGGAGGGACGAAAAATGTCTCTGGTCAGCTGGAAAAAGGTCTGTACCCTGAAAAAAAATGGGGGACTAGGACTATGGGACCCAACCATACTCAACAAGGTCCTGAGTGCTAAAATATGGTGGAGATGGTTGAAGCGACCACAAGACTTATGGGTGCACTTATGGAGGAATAAATATAATCCCACTTGGTAGGAAATAGAGCTCATTAGATGGACTGGACAAAACTCGGGGTCGTTGATCTGGAATGTGGCCAGGAACAATCGCGAACTCATCACAGACCACTCGTTCTGGGAACTACAAAATGGCACTTCAGCCAACTTTTGGAGTGACTCTTGGCAACCACTCCCACCCCTAAATAATGATCAGTCTCTCAGCGACCTCATCCCCTATACCAATGGTGTTGGCCTTCACAAAGTAATAGACTTCTGGCGACCTTTCGATCCAGGAGCTATCTAGTGTACCTGGAAAACTTCACATGAGCAACTGCACATTCCACGACATATTAATCTCTGTCCCCTGCAAGCAAAACTGGCTGCGAGGAAAATTCCTAACCATCATGGCAAGGAAATACTCAGATGGGRCCATTCAACTACAGGTGCATTCAACATATCAGAAGCCTACTACTTAAAAGCGGGACACAAAACCATACCTCAAGAGGATGTTTGGGAAAAAATCTGGGATATGAAAACATGGCCGAAAATTAGCACCTTTCTCTAGCTAGTGGCACACAATAGCATCCTCACCTGGGACAATCTCCGAAAAAGAGGATTCATTGGTCCTTCCTGGTGTCATTTATGTGGACAGGAGGAAGAAACACAAAATCACCTTCTTAATCTTTGTCCTTGCAGCTCTTGTATTTGGGATTAAAGTGTCAGGATCATGAGAACCTCGGACAGAAATCGCAAGGCTTAAAGGAAACTATAGAGGGATGGAGAAGCTCGATATACCAGTCACCCATCCTCAACAAAATTTGGCAACTGCTCCCGGGCTTCATCCTTTGGAACACCTGGAAAGAAAGAAATGGAAGAATCTTCAGATCGACCACTCGAAGTTGGCAGGAGATTTGGCTTTTAATCCAAGAAAATATCAATGAAACCCTCTCGCTACAAAAGTGGACAGAGCAGGACCTCACACCCCCTCATAATGAAACTCTCATCCTTTAGGATTGGAAGATCCACTTCACTCCCGCGCCTGAATGATCATTAGCAACGACAAGAAGTCACACAAGCCCGACCCACTGGGAGGATCCACCCAAAGACTGGTTCAAACTCAACTTCGACGGTGCCTCCAAAGGGAACCTTGGTCCAGCGGGCTATGGGGCAATCATCAGGAATGACAAAGATGAAATAACACATCTTCTTGCAGGTAACATGGGACAGACTACCAATAATGTGGCAGAAATTTGGAGTCTCCTTTGCGGATTGCAAGCAGCTGCAGAGCTAGAACTTTTTCCTCTCATAGCAGAAGGGGATTCACAAATTGTGATTAACCTTCTCAAGCACCTAGTTAACGGTACAGACCCCGAGAAAATCTCCCCAAGCTGGAGACTATTGAACGGTCTTTACAGAATAAACTCAATCCTTCAGCATCGACGTGTAATCCTCCCATCACGTGTCAGAAGAAAAACCAATCAAGTGGTTGACTGGCTTGCTAATATGGGGGTCGAGATGGGGGATGAGGTCCTCTCATGCTCCCCTGATAGTAATCCCACGAACCCTGTCGTCATCGCTTGCAAGAACCTGGCCCACACTAAAGACCGACCCCCGGATGGGGTGCCTATTTGATCATGAAGGATGCAACACCACAACAAGCCACCCGGTCATGCCACATGGCCACAGGTGGCAACCCCATGTCACGTCCACACTCGCAGCAAAGAGCCACTCGGCCAAGTCACTTGTCCACGGGAAGCAGACTCGCGTCCCATCACCTGGGCACTTGCTGGCTGGCAACCGTCGTCACCTGACCTCCCACACGTGCATCCGACAATCTACATACTTCAACACCTTATCTCCCTCATGCAAGTCTTCATGGTGTTGCACGACGAGACTTACCGGTTAACTCCAAGCCAGTTTGCAGAGTTCTCTCATGCTCCCTTATTTCAAAGCAACCTCTCGGAAGCTCATTTCACCCACAACTATGATCCTTTGTCCTGGTGCGTTTCTCTCTAGAAAATTTTTGATTTTTCTAGTGCTTACCCTCCATCCAAGTGGCTTCTGGTGCGCATAGACCCTCCCTTCATGCCACGGCTCAGGGGTATATCAAGGCGTGATGCGGCCTGGTATCGAGCCCGGGGCAGGGAACCTCCTCCTTCAGTTCAGTCGCGCATGGCCCGGAACCCTTCTCCAACCTTTTCCCCACACTGCACTTCAGCTTCTCTCACTCCTCTGGCTCTCATGGACGCCCAGCCTTCGGGGGAAATCTCTCCCCCTCCCCTTACCCACTTAGTCATCCCTTCTCCGTCAATTCTGAAAGTGGACCCAGAAACTGGCCTCTCCCCACTTTCAAACCCCTTCAGTTGTAGAGTGGAATGGTTTGATCTAATGGGTAATTCAATTGGCTATGCACCACCTCCCCCATCGCCCCCTCGTCTCGCCCCCATAATTTCTCCCTCCTCACCTCACCTGAACTCTTCTTCCTCCTCCCCTATTTCCCACCGGCCTTCTCCTTCGATTTTCAGGGACACAGAGCTCTCAANTTCGGGGGAAATCTCTCCCCCTCCCCTTACCCACTTAGTCATCCCTTCTCCGTCAATTCTGAAAGTGGACCCAGAAACTGGCCTCTCCCCACTTTCAAACCCCTTCAGTTGTAGAGTGGAATGGTTTGATCTAATGGGTAATTAAATTGGCTATGCACCACCTCCCCCATCGCCCCCTCGTCTCGCCCCCATAATTTCTCCCTCCTCCCCTCACCTGAACTCTTCTTCCTCCTCCCCTATTTCCCACCGGCCTTCTCCTTCGATTTTCAGGGACACAGAGCTCTCAACCACTCTTGACAGTATCAAACAGGAGCTGAAGGACATAAAAACAGTCGTGAATGAAGTGCAGTCCAGGGAAGATGATAGATGGTGCAGGGTGGATAACATGATGGCATTTCTGCAAGACCTGAGAAGGGCCATGGCAAATCAAGAAAAAGGGAAAGCACAGGTAGCACAAGTCTACGCTGGACCGCGTCTTGTTCCAGGTCACTAAATTTTACCCATGTTTTATCTGTTTCTTAATCTTTTTTCTTCTTTTTTCGGCCCTGCGTGGCAAAGTAGAATGTATGCCTTCTTGCATTGGACACCTGTCCCTGAGTGGCCATAATACTAGACAGCTGGCAACGGTGGTTTCCCAACTGGGCACTGTTACCCCTCTTTTGACTTTGGACACCTGGCAGAAGTGGTTTCCCAATTGAGCGTTAATGCCCAGCAATTAGATAACTCTTAGACATATGTTTTTTTTTATCAAGATCTAATACAAAACCTAAATTAAAAAAAAAAATTATAATAAAAAAAAATTAGTTTAATGTGCGATCACATAAAGCAAATTATATTGTATTGATTCGTTGTACTTTAACAAAAACATATACTAAAATCTCATGAATATAATATTTATTTTGGAAAATTTTAATATGGATAAAAACTCTAACAAAATGAGGATTGTCCTTTTTTTTAAATCAATACATAATATAAGATAGAATATGGACAAAATGCAGAAATCACAAACTCCTTTTTGTTAAGGTTATTTTAACACTTTTCATAGTTATTAGGGTTAAGGTTTTTGGAAGTTTCTAGTGATGTTTTTAGAAGTTTCTAGTGATGTTTTTAGAAGTTTCTAATGAATTTTTATTATGATGATTTGAAAATGATTTTACATGACAAAGAATAATCGGTGATTATCTGGTTGGGAACAAATTTTACATTCAAACTTTGTTTTACACAATCAATTTATTGGGAAACTTATTAAGAAATAAAGTTTATACAATCAATTCAAAAAGTCTAAGCCCTTTGAAATAAGAAATAAAGATATTTTGAAACTTATTAATTAATATTAATTGGGAAGAAGGTGGAAGTTTTTAATTTATAAATTGTAATAAAAATTTCAAAAACATGTTTTATTAAGCTCAAAAATCCTAAAATTACATAAAATCTTAATTTATTTTTTAATCAATTATAATAAATAAACGCAATCTTCAAAATTTAACCTAAATACTTATATATATCTCAAATTCTATCTTCCAATAACGTCAATAAACAACATTTTTCAAAAACATCAACAAATAATATAATAATGATATAATAATTATATAAATTCACTTTGATTATCCTAAACATATTCACTAAATGATATAATAATTATATAAATTCACTTTGATTATCCTAAACATATTCAATATAGACAATCCAATTCCCAATAAATAAAAATTGGACGCTGAATATCATCTTTATGATCAATTGGTAAGCATATTCACTTTCTTGAAATAAATAAATATGCAAACACGATGATTCGATTCGTGTATATATATGCTTATTGATCCGTGTATATATACACGAATCGAATCATCGTGTTTGCATATTTATTTATTTCAAGAAAGTGAATATGCTTACCAATTGATCATAAAGATAAAATGATATTCAGCGTCCAATTTTTTTTATTGGAAATTGGATTATCTAGATTGAATATGTTTAGGATAATCAAAGTGAATTTATATAGTTATTATATTATTTGTTGATGTTTTTGAAAAAATGTTGTTTATATATATATATATATTTGCTTTAACTGTATAAAGAGATATTTGTATAAAGAGATATAAAAAAAATGATGTGTTAACATGCCATTTGTATTACATAAATTTGAATATAATTAATGAATTGAAAAAAAAAAAAATTCTCTACTTGGGATTATCTAAAAAAAAATAAGGATGGACAGGGTCAAACCTGTGTCATCTTTGCCACAGAGATACAGAGACTGTCAGTCATCTTTTCATCCACTGTCAATACACACGATTTGTCTGGAATAAAATTTTACAGGACAGCCACATCCATACTGTTTGGAACGGGACCACCATCTCAAATTGTCTCGATCTTTGGATTACAAACGAGAAATATTTCAAATTACTCTCGCCTCTTGTCAATTGGCACATTTGGTTAGCCAGGAATTTAATAATCTTTGAAGATAAGCCACTCACAACCTCGGTTGTAGCATTCAAAGCACTCGGTCTGTTTCACTCTTGGAAAAATATACACCCAGATATTGGAAAAAAAAAAGATCTTAGTCCAGCCACTCATCACAGACTCCCCAACCGGTTGGTTCGACGATGTTGCCCGGGAAAACATATCTTTGTGTGGTGTAGGTGGAGTGATAAAACAAAATTTAAACTCTATCATTAAATGGACTCTTTGTTGCGGCCCAGGCACCAACACAAGAGCATAACTTATGGGTGACTGGGCCACACTTCACTTGGCTTCCAGGCTTCACTTAGAAAATATTCACTTGATTGGAGACTCAAGGGTCATTATCGACTGGCTAAATCAATAAGGCAAGCTAAATATCATCACCCTCTTGACCTGGGAAGATAGAATCAGCTCACTTCTCTGCTACTTCAAGAAACTATCATTCTCACACACCTCCCGTGAGTTCAACAGAGAAGTGGACCTGCTATCAAAGATAGCACTCCAAG
>SNQJ01S0043115.1:118811-132267 GCA_010110895.2 Picea sitchensis | reverse complement strand
TTGAGTTGTCGCCAACCCAAACAAATGACCACCACAAGCTCTGGTATGGCAATCGTTGAGCACGATGACTGCCTCCTCATGTGTGAGACATCGACATAAGACACAGTCTACACCTCTCCAATACAACGTATCATTGAATATGAGATAATTCTTAGCATGATGGCGTATACACCGACGCTCATCACGAGAAGCAGAGGTGGGTCACTTCAAAGTCTGGAGATAGATAAGTATATCTCCGTACCAGGGATCTGAAGATGTGATCAAAAACATATCTCCCCGGATAGGCAATTCCTCAGGAACAACGTCACTTGACTCAACCGGAAGTTCCGAAATAAGCTCTACGAAGACCAATGACTTTTTGGACTTTGCTGAAATGAAGTCTAAGTCAAATTATTGGAGGATGACTATCCATCTACTGATTTTTCCACCTATAACCCATCGTGTCAACATGCACTGGAATGGATTCACAACAACAATGATGGTGGTCTTGCGAAACAGAACATAATGACAAAACCATTGAACAACATGAACTACTGCCAACGCACTTTTTTTGATATGAGAATAATTGAGGTCCGGTCCTACGAGGCCTCTGCTCAGGTAATAGATCACGTATTCTGAGAACGAATCATATTCCTGAACTAAAACCATGCCAATGGTTGACTCTGTGGCAGCCAAATATAATAAGAAATCTTTGTTATAGTTAGGTGGCCGTAGCAGAGGTGTAGTTGTGAGGGCATGTTTTAATGCATCAAAAGAGCGTTGAGCGGCTTCGTCCCAGAAAAAGGGAATGTCTTTCTTCAGTAAACGCATAAAGCCCTTGGTGATTTCGACATAGTTGGCGATGAAGCGTCGTAAGAATTTCGCCTTGCCTTGTAGACTCTGAAGTTGTAGGATTGTGTGTGGGGGGGGCAATTGGATTATTGTGTCCACCTTGAGAGGATCGACCATGATCCATGTTGTTGATACAATGAAACCTAGCATCAAGATACGTTTTGATTTCATGTTCAACTATTTTTGGATCGATACCTAGCATTTCCTCATAAGACCAGGCAAAAACATCACGGAACTCTTTGAAAAGATCCGTGTAGATTTGAATCTCTTCGAGGGAGCAATCTGCTCCAATGAATACATTCTCCACGACGCCAAGGTTTCGAGAGATGTTGATTGGTATAGTTTTAGCGATAGTTTCCATATTTCCCTCAGCATAAATTTCATGTGTAGCTAAGAGATTAATATGACACGGCTGATCTACCTTCATGGTCACGCTGAACTCTCCTACTTCGATTCGGCTTAACTCTTGGAGAAAATATGATCTGTGATGAAGATCTTCCCAAGATTTGTCTAGACTAGTCATTTCTTCGATTACTGCTTCATCAGAAGGCAAGACTAAGTCTAACAAATCGACGTTAGCGAGAGAACCCTGAGCCCAAATAGGCTCTAGAAGTGGATCTAACTCTTGTGCAGGAGTCAGATCAGTGTTAGCTGAAGCGTGTTGGACTAAAGAGTACGCTACTTCAGCGACAGACAAGGGCATGGACATGCCGGGGTGCCCTGTCTCATCCATCGTGGTTGATGGGGAAGGAAGAATCTATGGATCCTTGAAGTAAGTCACGCAGAACGACGAAACTTGAAAAATCTCAACCTTATGGTGACTAGATATAAATTTGATATCGCCCTGCAGAGGTGGGTAATCGAAGGTACCCATCAAAGATGGGCACAAACCAACTCCTACGTTGACGACACTTGGTTGAGGATTATCAATCATCGGGACCGTGGATGCCCCCAAAGCTGGGTCAGGTTTGGAGAAAGACAATTGATCGATGGTCACTATCTGGCCCTCGTGTGGAAACAACAAGACCCGGAAAACTGTAGCAACCATAGCTTGCATAGCATAAGTCCAACTCTGTCCTAACAAGAGGTTATAGTCAAGGGGAGCATTGACTACCTCTACTTCGACACACACGGTCTTCCCTCCTAACTGCACGGGGAAAGAAGGAACGATGCCATGTGGTCGGAACAAACGATCATTGAAAGCAGTGAGGAGAGTAGGTGATGGAGACAAAACGGGCTGGCCAATGGCCTTCCAACATGCCAACGACATAACGCATGTCGAGGTGCCCTCATCGACCACCGTGCAAAAGATATTCCTTGTAAACTTTTTCATGGGGTAAGCCACTACTATCTGAAATGCTACGTGGTAAGGCAGACGAGGTTTTAAGTCCGTTGTATCTAACATGATGGTACCCGGATTACAAGTCTCAGTAGAGCCCAAAGCGGTTAACAAAGATTTCCTCTGAGAAGGGCAACTTTGGAGGACCTGCAAAGCAGACATCGCACAAGGGGTTTGTGATAAATCTTCCACCACAGAGTAGTTCTGGGTGGCCCTTGCGTTTGGGTTATGAGAAGGCTTTTTAAATGCACCTTTTGGAATGCGTGTCATTATTTCTCCCAACGTTTTCTCAATCTGTAGAGGAAGAGATGGGAGGTCAGCTTCTTTGCCTTTCTCAGAAGTGCTTGGTTTACTATAATCGTGTGCTCTAGTTTAGATGAAAGCATCACCCCTAACCATATATATGTTCGCAGATGAGGGGTTGTTCGGAGGTGGGTCGTTTTCTTGGCTGCCCCCTTTTGTACTTGTAGAGGCTTGAGTTAGGTTTTGCCCATGTTGAAATGGATTTGTCAACACCGCCTGCTGTTGCTGCGTGACAAATTTTTGGGCCTCTGCAAGTCGAGGACATAAATGGGTCAGGTGGTCTTCCGCGCACAAGTTGCAAGGATACCTCACCTTCCATTTTTCAGTGTTTTCCCCGCCAACATTATCATTGGGTTTTTTTATCCCCCTTACCCTTCTTTCGTTGTTTTTTCTTCCCTTCAGGCTGTTGGGGGGGCTTTGGGTTAGTCGACTGTACTATGTGTACCTCTGACGTTTGGGTAGGGGGAGCAGCCAAAGCAGTAGTTTGGTTGGCCACTATGTGTTGTATGGATAACTATTGCAACTGCTTTGTCAATTGCTCAGCGGGCTTGTTTTGTGTTGAACCGACTATACCATCGGCATGCGGTCCATCTCTCTGTCTAGTTTTATCCAGTATTGAATGTGGCGCATCTGGAAAGATGTTGTATAAAAAACCGGACTGATAATAGATGAGCTCAAACTGTTGATCCCTCATGATGGTGTCTTCTTCAGAGAAAACTCCGGATGTCGCGACGTCTTTGGATAACTGCGGGACCAAAGACTTAAGGAACCACTAAAGCAGGAATGCTGGTGGGACTGGTACTTTGATTAAACTCTTTCGGTGTCTCCATTCTCAGATGTGATCAGAGATATGGTCTGTTGTTGTCTATTCGAAATTAGCGAGAAACTTTGTGCCAGCGTCATATCTCACAGGTAACTAGAAATGGTTAAGGAAAACCATTGCCAATTCGCCAAAAGAAGAGTATCTTGAGCGATCTAGCTCAATGTACCATTTCGTGGCACTCCCAATGAGAGTACGTTGAAACAATCACAACTGTACGGAGTCATCTTTCAACGAGTTAGATGAGCACCAAAGATGAAAGGTAGTCACATGATCTCCTAAATCTTCATTAGGCTTGGCTTCAAACTTTGGAATGTCCGAAGGAAACTTCGTCGGCATAGGAGGCCAACGTGGATCGTGACAAATGGGGTCATTCAACAACCTCGTCAAATCTGGCAAGTGTAAAGTCATCAAGAAAGGTAGTTTGGGTTGCTGCTGATAACCTGGGAAAAAGGGTCCTGGAGTTTGACTAGCACCAGGTTGCCAGGAAAAGTTTGGCTGCTGGCCCAGATGCTGGTAGAAACCATGGCCCTGGCCAACGTTAGGATTTTGCATCTGTGGAGACATCATCGGCTGATTTCCCAAATAGGACATGGATTGTTGGGCATGCATTGTATTCGAAGGACTTTGGGAAGGATTACCCCATGCCAGTCCCGTGGGGATAAGCATAGTAGTTTGTCTAGGGTTCCATTGATTGTGGAAAGAATTACCCCAGATCGACATTCCGGAGGAGGGAACATATCCTTGCCCTAAATTCCAAGGTCCTGCTAGGTTTTCCCCCTGTGCAGGAATAGTACCTTGCACAGGAGTAGATTGTCCAAAAATGGGGTTGCCCCCAGTTGGGAAAGCGGATGATGAGAAGGTGTTGTTACCAAACGTTCCATTCCAAGAAAACGATGTCGAACCTACCAGCATACTATGCGAAGGTGGTCCTTGACTCCCCACTCCAAATAAACTATTGTGTGTAGGTTGCCCGGTGGATTGTTGATGTGAACCACCGAGTGAAGGGGATGAAGGAGGGATATGACCTCCCGCATAAGGAAAAGCATTAAAAGGGATAGGAGTTCCCCCCAAGTGACCTTGTAGAGGAGCGCTAGAGCTCCCTGCCCCCAGACCCAAAGTCTGTAAAGTGGAGTAGGACAATACAAGACTTGTACCCGAATTAGGCATACCGTATGAGAACGGAGGGCCTATCGCACTAGGTGTAAGAGGGGTTGTGGCCACGACCAAAGACGAGTTTGGACCATTGTGCGAAGTAGTTGCGGTCGAGACCATGGTGGCTCAGACCGACGATGGTAGGTTAGGAGATGATTCTCCTGTGGTGACAACCGTGGTGGGAATTGAAGAATTCCCAGAAGAAGTAACAACATTTGTTTCCATTGTTGTGTGAGGCACTGTCTGGCGCTCGTGAAATTGAATTGGTACAATAAAAGGTGCCAAAATATCAGTGGTTGAGGTTTCAACCAAGCCAAGAGCAGTTGCTTCAAGGTTCAAAATGGTCGATTCCTCCGGGGGTTGTTCGGGCACAATGGTTTGTAACCCAGTCGCTTCAAAAAACCCTTGTTGGTCTAGCTTCCGCCTTAATGGTGGCAGGGGTGGCTCCAGTGTAACCGGTGGTAGGCCAAGAAGCCTTCGTGACCGACGGAGCTCGGGATCCTCCATTGTGTGAGAAGATCCAAGACACTCTAACGTAGTCTAAATGCTCAAAAGTAACACACACTAAGAAAAAGTCCCTAGAAGATAAGACAAGAAAATACTAAATTAATTGGAAGAACAGTTACAACAACCAACACTAGAGAAACTTACTGGCGCAAGTGCAACTCGAACACGGAAGCACCCTCTGGGTATACTTTGCAAAGTGTGGCCCGATGTCTGTCCTAGGTACCGCGGTATACCCTCACAGTCACATGTGTATGTCCCTAACAAAGATTGGCAACTAGGTTGCCAGCACGCGAACAGTCACCAAGCGGGTACAGTCGAAAGTCGGGTAGACCACAATGAGCAGGGTATCGAGCCTGAAACTTGTCAAGGGTATCGAGAGAAAATGGTCTGGAAGACAACTGAGGACCTCAAACATATTCGAGACCTACGAAGCCTCGTGGAAAATGCAAACGACAGAATCCCAAAACAATCCCTCTATATGTGTTCTCCATTATGATTGGTCCGGCTTTGGAGGGGTTATCTCCACTACCTTTCCGCACACGACCTCGTGTTTAGCCCCTGTGTTTGAGGGGGCTCCCGTATAACTTCCACGAAACTGGACTTAGACACTCCCTATCTCAGACTCCAATGTTTGATTTTAAATGGCCTTGAAGAGTTTCCTCTCCAACCTAATCCAAAGCCCTAGTCCTGAACTAGTGTGTGAACCCTACAAACATAAAAGTCTAGTAGATTTTAAATTTAGCGTTACTTTAATGGATTTGTATTATGTCAAGGGGTATGAGGGTGAAACTGATGATGTGTAAAAGACAAAAGCAAAAATGAATAAAAAAGCTGGAAACAAAACTTTTACTAAATGCAAAATTTCAACAACTTTTCAAAAGAAAGATTTTTTAACTTTTCTAAGATTTTGGACAACAAACTCAAAGGAATTTCACTCGACTACGAGCTACTTATGATCTACATGAACTACAAAAACTTATGAAATAAAATAATTTTCCCTAGCTAATGATGAAGAAACACACTCTTCAACCAAAGAAGAAAATGAAAAGAGATTTTTTTATTTATTTAAATGCTAGTAAGGCAAGAAAGGGAAAATACCGACAAGCAAAAAACCAAGAAAAACAATTCTGGCTTAAAGCGCAGATCGCAAAGAATCAGATTAAACAATCATGCAATAGAAAATGTAAAAACAATGACTCTCACGCTTGTCTAAAAACCGTAAAAAAATAAATTATTTTTTATTTTTCTGACAATGTTTTGAATGAGAAAAAGTAAGCTAAGGGTAAAAATAATCCTAAGCTACTGACTGTTCAAACAGAGATTCAAAGACCTGAGAGGAATACTTCCTATCAAAGGAGAGGATGACTGCCTCACCTTTAACAAAAAGTATCTTGTACAAGCATGCGACTGTCACTCAAACAACACGCGAGCGAACGCGCGCTGAGAAGCAACAGAAGGCGTGTACACGCGGGCTAACCTTGTACAGGCCACGTGTATATCTAAACTCTAAGAAAAAATAAAAACAGACAGACCAAACCAGGAAGAGACCACTGATATTTATAACCAGAATCTCTTGAAGGCTTGGATACTCTTTCTAACAGAAAAACAAATAATGCAAGGAAAAATACTAAGGCAAAAACAATCTGAGATAGGACTGTTAGCAAACAAGACTCAGACATAATTTCAGAAAACCCCCTGAGAATGTGTGATTCTGACAGGGAAGAGGAGGACTGCCTATGAGGTTCTCTGAACTCCTACATGCTACTGCTACCTCTACATATAGCGTTCACATGCGGGCTGTAAAAGGATAGGGCGTGGGTACACACGTGCAAGCCTTGTGCAGGCCACATGTACCTCTGTAGGTCCCGAAAAACACAGTCAAGCAAAAGTCAGGGAAAGATGGTATGGAAAACCAGACTCCCTGCTAGCTCAGACTTTACAGAAACGAAAAGAAAAGACATGCAAGAAAAACTAGTCTTTAAACTACCCAAAAACTAAATAAAATTCCAGGAACCCTAGAGATTCTCCCCAGTGGAGTCACCAATTCTGTTGTTGGGGAAAAACACCCTACGGACTAGCAAATAGAGTTTAGACTTTGCATGCAGATATGAACGAATAGAAATTACTTTCTACCTTCATCCCTAGATTTAAATCCACTTTTCTCAGTAAATGCATGGAAAGATCAACCTACCTCGTTACCGACGTTTGATGTCGATCCTCTGTTGTGATTGATTACTTGTTCGCAATGCTCCTTCCAAATCTGACTTGCATTCAAGACGAGCAACAACTATGCATGCATACTACTTATATACTAACGGGTTAGAAATCAAACATAAACTAATCAAACCATAAATGGTTCATGAATTGGGACGGGAAAAACATTCTCTTTATTACTTAAAATGAGTCAACTTACAAAAGCTGAGACCGACCACCATTCCTTGAACCTGATCTTGGGCTCCTCTTCTTCTGTCCTTCAACTGCTTTTCTTTAAATCTCCTTTGGCATTTAGGAAAGGCTAAAGGGTTGGGACAATGGAATACGTAAATGGGCAGAGTTTCTTTGCTATATTTTTCCTCCTTCCAAATGGTACCCCTACCCCTTCTTTTATAGGCTAGAAGGAGCTAGGTATTTGGACGAACCCTCAGCCATGCATGGCCGAGAGTTTCAGTTAACTCACCCATAGCTTTTTGTTCCATCGGCAACTTTCCCCTTTTCATGCTTTTGTCGGTTCACACAGGCTGTTTTGGGTCAACTAGTGTGTACACGCGTACAGTAATGGGTTAGGGAATGTGGGCCTTTACACAAGAGGATTTTCAAAGATTTGTTCAGCAGTGTTTTGACAAAGAAGGGATATGAGTTGGACTGATGCCAGGTAAGCATGTGTGGTGCAATTTAGGGTTATAACGAAAAGAGAGAAAAAATGGGGATACTTTGTTAGTCGATCCACTACTACCATGATGACGGTCTTTCCTTCTGATTTTGGTAAACCTGTAATAAAATCCATGGAAACTTCTTCCCAACATTAGCTTGGTATAACTAATGGTTGTAGGAGATCTGGAGTCTTGATTGTCTCTCCCTTTTTTTTTTGGCAACCCAGACATTCTGAGACAAACTTTTGAACATCATTTTTAAGACCTTCCCAGAAAAAATCTCTCTTGACCATGTGGTATGTTTTCAAGAATCCTGAATGTCCCCCTATAGGAGAAGTGTACAATTCCATAAGGATCTTTTGTTTGAGTTGGGAATTCTTACATAAGTATAGGCGATCATGATACCATGGAAAATCATTCTTCGATACACACTTTTCTATTGAAATGGAGTCTTCATGTAGTTTTTGAATGATCTTGCATACCTCTTGATCTTGATTACATTCTATCCTTGCTTCTTCCACCCAATCTGGTTGTGAACTAGAAATAGCACATAGTGAACCTTCTATTTCTTCTTCTTTCCTGGAAAGGGCATCTGCCACAACATTATGTTTTCCTTTTTGGTATATAATTTCAAAGTCATAACCCAAGATCTTTGTAACCCATTTTTGTTGCTCTTCTAAAGATAATCGTTGCTCCAAAAAGTACTTCAAACTCTCATGATCTGTTTTGACCTTGAAGTGTCTTCCTATTAGGTAGGGGCATCATTTTTGAACTGCATGTATCATGGCCAACATTTCTTTTTCATAAATGGGTTTGACTAAGTTTTTCCCTTTAAGTTGTATGCTTTCAAAGGCAATGGGCCTTCCTTCCTGCATTAATACTACACCAATTCCATGGCCTAAGGCATCACACTCCATAATAAATGTTTTTGTGAAGTCAGGTGTGGTCAAGACGAGAGTTGTACAAATAGACTCCTTAAGTTTTTCAAAAGCTTTGGTTGCTTCTTCTTTCCAAGAAAATGCTTCCTTCTTTAATAATGTTGTTAGAGGTGCTGCTATTTGACAATAGTTCTTGACAAACTTGCGGTAATATCCTGTCAATCCTAAGAATCCTCTAAGTTTCTTCAAGGTTTTTGGAATTGGTCATTCCCTTAGAGATTTAATTTTGTTAGTGTCCACTTTTACACCTTCATGAGATACAATGTGACCCAAATATTCCACTTTTTGAACCCCAAAGACACACTTGGAAGGCTTTGCATAAAGTTGTTTCTCTTCCAACAGTTGTAATGCTTTGTCAACATGTTGTACATGCTATTCCCAAGATTTGTTGTAGATTAGTATGTCATCAAAAAATACTAACACAAATTTTCTAAGGAAGGACTTGAAAATTGAAATCATCGAGATTTGAAATGTTGACGATGCATTAGTCAGCCCAAATGGCATAACCAAAAATTCATAATGACCTTCATGCATTCTAAAAGCTGTTTTGGGAATGTCTTCCTGTCTCATTCTGATTTGATGATATCCCGAATGAAGATCCAACTTAGTAAAGAATTTTTCTCCATGTAATTCATCTAATAATTCATCAATGGCAAGGATAGGAAACTTATCTTTGATGGTCATTTTGTTGAGTTGTCTATAATCTGGACACATACGCCATGAGCCGTATTTTTTTGTAACCAACACCACTAGTGAAGAGAAATAACTTTGGATATGTTGAATGGTCCCAGCCTCTAACATTTCCTAGATCATGCGTTCAATCTCACTCTTCTGTGCATATGGATACCTGTAAGGCCTAATGTTAGGTGGTACACTTCCTAGTTGCAAATGAATAACATGGTCATGTTCTTGGGTAGGTGGAAGACCCTTAGGCATTTCACCAAATACCTTGGAATGGTTGTTGATAATTATTTGGAGATCTGATGGAGTCGGGGCTATAGATGTTTGAGCATCAAGTGAGCACAATTGTGCAATTACACCCTGGTGTACCTTTTTGAGTAATTTTGCCATGCTATTAGAGCTTACCACTTTAGAGAGTTTCCCTTGGATACCTCTGAGCTCAATTTCCTTGCCATTTGAGGAAAATCTCATAAAAAGATTTTGAAAATCAAAGGCCATTATTCCCAGTGATTTCAACCATTGGACCCCTAATACAACATCAACACCCCCCATTTGGATGACAATCATGGGCTATCCAGAAAATACTCCCCCATGTTGAGCTTAATACTATGAAATTTCCCTGAAATTTTTTTGGTACCTCCATCTGCAATCATTACTTGAAACTCTGGTGCAGGATATACAAAACAATTGAGATCTTTTGCTAATTTGTAATTGATGAAATTATGGGTGCTACCTGAATCAATCAATATTGTTACATTTTTCTTTTTGATGTATCCTCGTATCTTGAGGGTTTATGGAGTAGTGATATCAGCCAAAGCATGACAAGATATTGTTGGAGTAGTCTCTTCTAGATTTGGGTCTTGTGATGGTTCCAATTCTTGATCTTCTTCCTCTTCACAGTCTATGTAGAATAATTTCTTTTCACCACATTTATGCCCCTTATTGTACTTGCTGTCACAATTAAAAAATAGTCCTTTTGCTCTTCATTCATCCATTTGTTGAAGTGTCAACCTTATTGGTTTAGGTAAACTATCTTCTTCCTCTTCACAATCTATGTAGAATAATTTCTTCTCACCGCATTTATGCCCTTTACTGTACTTGTTGTCACAATTGAAACATAGTCCTTTTGCTCTTATTTCATCCATTTGTTGAGGTGTCAACCTTGTTGGTTGAGATATGGTTGTCTTATGACCCCCAAAACGATCTTTTCCTCCAATGCTATACTTCTATGTAGCCTTATTTTTGGCATGAATATGACGAGCATTTTGCATAGCTTCCATAATACTCGTAGGTTGTCTTAAGAAAAGTTCATGTTTAATGTCTTATTTTAATCCACCCATGTAAGATTCCATCAAGTGTTCATCACTTAGGTTATCCACCCTTGTGACCAGTACCAAGAATTCAGAATTATATTCTTCAACATCACCTAACTGTTTGATTCTTGTCAATTGACCGAAGTAGTCTTGTTCCCAAACTTTCCCATATTGTACTTCTAAGTCTCTTGTAAATACACCCCAAGTGTAGTGATATAAAGGGGGTTTCCTTTTCACTATCCATTGATACCATTGATATGTTTTTATCTCAAAGTTCAAGGTCGCTATGTGAATCCTTTTCTTATCATCCATAATATTATGTAGTTCAAAATATTGCTCTATTTGGTTCACCCAAGTAAATAGCTCTGTACCATCAAACTTCTTTAACTCAATTTTGGGAAAGTTGAATTTAGGACTCCCACCAGAATTAATTCCACAATTAGAGTTAGATTCACTAAATGGCTTATTATTGGCAGTTTGTTCAACATGAGTACTACCTTTATTTTCATGATTCCATTCCATTTTGATGTCTCATTTAGAGAATCTCCCATCTATATCTTGAGATATCAGGGAAGACATATTCTGCATTTTCTTCATGGAATTTTGTATTTCTTTTTTTATGTCATTCTTATTTTCTTCCATCTTATTTTCCATATCATCTATCTTGTTTTTTATACCCTCCATATTGTTTTCCATGTCAACAATCTTCCCTTCCATTACTTGAATTTGTCTTTGTGATTTTACCCAATTATTAGACTTTTCACTCACATTGTTAATTTGTTCCTCCAATTTGGACAACATGTTCTGTATGTCCTCATTTTCTTCTTGAGTCATAGATGAGACTTATGGAGGTTTAATAAGTGTTGTCACCTTTTTGGGACCCATATGGAGTAATAATAATAATACTCCTCTATTATATATATATCACAAATTTTAAATCACCTGAAAAAAATATTCCAAAAATAATTATGCCAATTGTAAGTTACGTACCTTTAAAAACTTTAATTTTTAGTTTCTCCTCTTAGATGACCTTTCTTTTGGTGTATCTCTAAAATTTTGGTCCTTCCAAGTCTGCAGTTTCGACCTGTAGTAATCTTAAATTTCTTTTCTCCAATGCCACAGGTCTGACAAAAATTGGATGTGCCAAGTGGAAGTTATGGTAACTTCTCCACACCTTGTTGATTTTTGTCCTTTCCAAGAGATCTCACTTGTATAGTGTGCCCCACAAAAAATAATTGATATGCAATTATGAAATTTGTACCCGAGATACTACAGACTGTCCACTATCCAATGCAATTGGTCTCACTCAATTTGGATACTATAGGAATAAGTTATGATTGTTTTACTTGGAACACTTGTTTGAGACTAGTCAAATACCCTATCTTCCACAGGGTGTATCTACAAAAGAAGGATGACCCAGAAGCTGAAATTTTTATCAAAGATACCTTGATAATTTCTATGAATGTGATCTAGATTTCAGGGTCTAAAATGTTACAAAAAAACATATATAGCGAAAATTTCGCGACGACTAAATTCAAAATGATTCCATAATGTTGTCTTACACAGGATATATCTCCGAAAGTGTAAGGCCTTAGGAGCTAAAATTTTAACCCCACATGCCTTGATCCATCTACTAAATATCCTCCAAGGGGTTTCTTCTGAAACATCATAGAAAAAAAAATTGTAGCTAAAATGACAAGGTGTATCAGCTGTAGCAGCAAAACCCCAAGACCTTGAGCTCTGATACCAAATGTTATGACCCAACACCTTAAAAATGACAAGAAATCAATAAAATTCAATCCACTTTGAGGGGGAAACCTCCTTTACAATATATAAACTTCATAACACAATATGAAATGAGATAAAATGATCCTAATACTAGATCTCCTTGATATATATATAGGAGACAAGGGTTTACAATTACAATGAAAGGGTGCAAAGAAGGGTTCTAGCCGACCTACTAGATATGTAATAATTCACTATCAAGGTCATAATAAGGGGTTTTATACATATCATGGGGCTTTGTATAGGGCTTAACAGTTCACCCATGTCCTGATCAATGGTCCTTGTGTTTTCTCGAAGATTTCTCTGTCGGAGCCGCACTGCAATCTAGTATTGGAAAGATCGGATGGTCCATTATCGACCAATGATCATGATTTCCCTACCTTCGATCTCCGACAAATCAACGGTCCTGGTTAATTCAGAGCACAACCTCTTCAAGTGCCACAATCTATGTCGACGGAAGGCCAAGATCTCCTCGCTATGTCGATCCAACCACTGCGATTTAAAATGATAACCCAAAGGCATGTTTTCCCCAACTGGGTCCACTCTTGTCCCATGCAATCAAAATCAGACATGTCACTCCATGGGATGCGTTAGTTTCCACGCTAGTTCCTTCATCACTTTGACGTCACTCTCCCCCTTATTTCTCACCAAGAGATAGGTGGAAACCGCGACAATCTAACGACTGTGGTTGCGTCATGCCTGCTGTTCGCGGACAAAAGATCACCAGGTGAGCAAAATGGAGACCGCTCTGCATGTCTTGTTGGGTTCATCAGGACAGAACATCTGTGGCAGAAAGGGGTTAACAGAAAACAAAACTAAATACAATCTAACTAACAGCTGAAAGCAAATAACAATTCGAAAATAAACAAAAACATCAAACATAAGACAAGGGAGTCATCAATGGTTCCAGGCTT